>JAQIHN010000770.1:0-26637 GCA_027917425.1 Gastrophryne carolinensis
GTGAAGTTGATGATACCTACTCTGATTTATCCCTGGCTGTAAGCGCGTGTACCCCAGGGTTCAGTGCTGGCCTCACTATTATTTAGCTTGTTTAGAAATGGAATTAGAAGATGAAATGATGACACTGTCTCTGTTTTTGCAGACACCAAAATATGTAAGCACAGTGTAGTCTACAGAAGTTGGACTTCACAAACTTCAGAATCACTTGGACACTTTGAATGGGCTGGGCTTCCACTTGGCAAATGACGAAAAATGTAAAGCAATGCACAGCACAGCATATAGGTCTCTCCCCACCACAAGGATGTGCCTTTTATACCGGCTATGACAGGCCCTGCAGCGGGAGTGGAAGACAAAGCCAGAGTGATCATCGGAAACCAGGGGCAGGGCAAGGTCATGCTCAAATAAAATACAACTACTATGCACACTATCAAGGGTTTAACCTTTAAAAAAAAAACTTGGTGTGTCTTCGTCACCCACCTTCCTTGATAGTGTGCATATTAGTTGCATTTTATTTGAACATCTCATAAAACACTATTTTTAATTGGCGGGGGGGTAGTCAAGGCAGAAACAGGTGACTACCACTCAATATGTTTTTCTTGAAAAACAAAAATATGTTGGAAATATTTTATTAAAAAAAATATGTTTTCTCCCACATATTTCACCCCAAAATATCGAAAAAATTACAGACAAGACATTTCATGTTAAATCCTAAACAATAAATTATTTTCCTGGAAATACCTGCGAAATGGTTAAAAATAGCCTGGCAAAAGAGGGTGAGAAAATTGCTATGTTGGCTGGCAGTTAACAGGTTAATCCATGAATGTTTATGATAATGAAGGTTAATAATATAACTTACAACACAAAATCTTCAGTTTTACTGAAATTAGTTGATGCAAAAATGAATACACTCCACATCAAAAACGACTACATCTAGTGGTTTGTATAACCTGCATAATTTTTATGGGCAGCACCAAGTGTTTAAGGCATGGACAGAATGATAGTTATCAACATATTGCAATATCTACCGCATCTTTTTTTATTCTTCAAGAACAACCTCTATAGAACCTCAATGCTGGACAGGGGGTGATGTCTCGTCAAAGGTGTTCAATTGGGTTCAGATCAGGAGACATACTTGGTCACTAAATGACTTTCCATGCTACATTGGCCTTAGATGTGTTTAGAACCATTGTCCTATTGGAAAATTGCACCACGGGCACTGAGTGATTGTAGCATATTCTCTTTCAATATAGAGCAGTATATCTGAAAATTCATGATACCATGAATTGAATGTAGGTCCCTGACACCAGCAGCATTTATACAGCCCCACATAAGGACACTGCCGCCACCATGTCACTTTAGTCACCATCCATTTTCCTTGTACTCCTCCCTTCTGCAATGCTATACAGTTTGGAAGACATCAGTTCCAGTATCTTGTGTAGAGTGAATAAGGTAATCAGTAGTGATGACTAATTTTTAGTCAAAGATAGTGGCTGGAATGGGGGTTAGATAGGTGGGGTGTCAGCACCGTTTAAAACCACTTTTTGCTACAACTGGAGTGTGGGTACTCTGTTAAGCACTGGAATGTACCCCCTTATACCACAATGAGCTCTAAACACTGTGGTCTGTGCACCCCCCTATACCACAACAAGCACTGAACACTAGGGTTTTTCCTCCTTATCCCACAACTAGCTTTAAGCACTGGGATCTGTTTACCCCCTTATACCACAACTTCCTCTAAGCACTGGGATTTGCCAAGTTGGTAATGCTTAGAGGGGGGTGCGCAGCATTTTTTTTTTACAATTTTTGGGGAAATTTTTTTTTTATTTTTTTATTTTTTAATATTTCAAACTTAACTCCGCACCCAACATGCTTAAATTTTGTTTTTTTTTTATGTTTTTTTTAATGTATGTGATCATTCCTCTAAGCATTATCAACCTGGCAAACCAAGCCTAGGGGCTTGTAACTCCAGGGCTCAAGGGCCACCTAGCCAGCCCCCCGGCTTTGAACATTGCAATTTTTTCATTTATGTATGTATTTCTTAATTTTTTAATTTTCTGTGTTATTTTGAGTACTTTCCCTGCCCCATTTTGTGCAGGGCAAATACCCTAGTGTTCCCCTCCACAGGCAGTTCTCTCATCCTTGCTACCCCCACTTTACAGCCATTTCTGGTCCACCAAATTCAGGTCCCTTTTCACTTAAATGGGGTTCGGATTCGAGACAATTCCGGGACCCGAAACAAACTTTAACGGCAAGTTAAAAAAAATTGTTGAACCCAAACTGTCGGGGATGACACCCCTGTGGTGTTGAACACAAGTTCTGATAGGACACTTGCTGCAAGGGCAGGCCAGCACCTCCAAGGCATAGAGGTCAAGCTCTGGTCATGTGTCCAGTTTAGCAACCCAGAAATTGAACAGGGAGGACCCATCGCTTAGTACCAAAAGATGCATGGACAGGTAGTCATCCGCCATGCGAGTCAAAGTCTGCCTCTCGGTACTACGGGTCGTATCCAATGGTGGTGGATGTGGCAGACAATGGAATAGGTTCTTCCACATGGACATGCTTACCCTACTGTATTGTGGAACTGCTGGCCACCATCAGATCTTTAAAACTGTTCGTCTCCAACAGGCGAAATGGGAGCATTTCAAAGGCCAGCAATTTGGAATTGCTCACATTCAGGGCCTTTCTCCCTCTTCTTCTGGCTGCCTGGGGCTGTGTGACCACCACCTCTTCCTCTGAACTCTGATGGCTTTCAGTCTAAGTTGCAGTTAGGACTTTGAACCGGTTCGTCCCCAACCCTAAATACGATACCTATTGATTATTAGTCATAAGTTATACAGAGGACCAACCACCTTCTATGCTGGCCGATTAGGTTGCCCTGCTGTGTAAATATAAGAAAGTATGGGTTAGCCCACAAAAAATGTACCATTTCCATGGGTTCACACCCTGTGGCTGCATTCCCATCACCTTTATGGCTAAGGTGCAGGAGCCATTCAGATAGACTGGATGTGGGACATTCAGCCACTCCCCACTCCGTATGCCAGAGCGCTGACTGAAACAGCCCCATATGCCGTGTATTAATATGCTGACCCAGACTGAAGACACAAGTGTTATTTTATTTTGTTACTGGGCTATATTTTCGTGATAGGGAAGTATTTTGTAGAGTGGTATCCTATAGAAACCGTTGATTCAAAAATGAAACTAAACTTTTCCTGACAAATCTCTTGTGTGCTGAGCATTATAATATATATATATATATATATATATATATATATATATATATATATATACACAAGTCTTTGAAGACCAGTCATTTTTTTTACTCCTCTAGGTTTGTATCTCTGGTGTACTGGTCAAGTGATCCAAACTATCCAGCAGATTCATTAAGTTACTGTGTGTCTTTGAAAATATTCCTTTGATGTCATCTAGCTCTAGAGTAAAGCTTAGTTTTTGCATTCGCTCTTTCATTAATATCCCGACAAAAAGAGCAACGTTTCCAAGATACCTACCATAGCCAATAAGCCCATGTCATAACAGGTTAACTTGGTGCTAACAAAATAGGTAACAAATGATATCCCTAGAAATGGATTAAAAATGGGATAGCATTCTGGCTTTAATAAGGCCCATGGAACTGTTGGAAAGGAAATTCTAGGATGTAGGGTTATGATGTAAAAAGTCCTTTATTTTACCGTATTACCGTATTTTACCCAAAAGTGGGGGAAAAATGTCCGTGCGCCTTATCGGGCAAATGTAAAAAAAAAAAAAACTCACCCGTTCCCGGCGCTCTCGCGTTGCCTGTCACACTGCGGGGGAGCCCAGAGGAGCGGCGGGAGCTCTGTCGGTCGGTGCAGGCCATGCCCACCTGCTGCCCTGACCTGGGTGCTCGCATGTGCCCAGGAAGAAGCAGCAGATGGAGGAGCGGCGGGGGCGCTGTCTCTGGCCCCGCCGCTGGTATTGCTGCCAGTAAAAGACAGCGATCGCAGCGGCGGGGCCGGGACAGAGCCGCCGCTGCTTCTTATAGCCAGCTCCGTGAATGGGGTGGGCGTGGCCTGTGCCTCCCTGCCTATACAAATGGGGGTAGAGGAGGGGATGCCACACAGCCTATACTAATGGGGGAGAGGGGGATGCCACACAGCCTATGGGGGGAGAGGGGGATGCCACATAGCCTATGGGGGGAGAGGGGGATGCCATACAGCCTATACTAATGGGGGAGAGGGGGAATGCCACACAGCCTATGGGGGGAGAGGGGGATGCCACACAGCCTATGGGGGGAGAGGGGGATGCCACACAGCCTATACTAATGGGGGGAGGGGGATGCCACACAGCCAATGGGAATGGGGGGCACACTGCCTATATGGAGAATAGGAGGGGGGAATGCCACACTGCTTATGATAATGGGGTGTATACTGTATATATTTTCTTTTGGAAAACAAACTGACAGCAATGGAATGGAGTTGAGTGAATATGTGCCTTCTACCACACTCTGATCTGAGGTCTATGGAAAATTCCACAAAAGTGGACATTCCCTTTACAGGCAAAAAAAAGAAATACTTACCTTCTTACCTCTCCAGCAGTTTCTTTGTCATGTAGTGCTCTGAAACATATTAGTTCCAGTGTTGGGGTCCTGCAGCAACCATGATGTATAGATTTTCATTGCATTTATTTTATTTTTACAAGTGACAGATTACAGTATGCCTGTCTTCTCATATTTTAGCAGCCAAAAGAAATATATAAATATATATATATAATCTCTATTAACAGAATAGGGGCAGCTGCTATTCCTGTAGATGCTTTGCCTGGTTGTCAGTCTTGAAATGCTATCAGAAATTAAATGTTAAACCGGACCTTCACCATGGTTTATTGAAAAGCCCAAACCCTTATAAAAAGATTCCCCAGCATCTAAAATTAATATATTTTAAGTTTTTAGTCACTTACTTATTATTCTTTCCCCCACTGGGCTGCAACTCTGTTCAGGACTTTAGGATACGGGCGTCGCCATCTTGACTCAGAAGCATCACACTTACTGAGGAGAGCGGGATAAAGTACAGGGGGGCGGGTTATAGCTGTGCTTTGCTCAGACAGAGCAGAGCTGGGGTCAGGAAAAGGTCGCAATCCCAGAATGCAGAGCAGCACAGTCAGAAGACACATCCTGTTTGCAGGCTGCCTGATGTTCCATGAGCCGCCATCTTGGATGTTTAAAGGCTCATAACATGCAGTAGATGCAGGTAGGATGATTTTTAATGTGAGCAATCTGTATGTACAGGGTGTGGGAAACATATAAGATAGGCTCTTATTCAGAGTGAAGGACTGCTTTAAATAAAACTTAAATAGTATGTAGACTGCTATACCCAACACTGCCAGTTTTTTCTGCTTCACGCCCGCCTCTTGACAGAAATTATTTGTCCGGCCAGCCAACTGCCAATAATAGAGTTCATATTAGGTTCCTATTAGGTTCAGCGGGCTCACATGGACAAGATGTGGAGCTGTGAGGGGAGAAATAAGAGTAGATAAATATGCAGGACTGTAAAGAAGTAACCAAGCAGAGCAGGAAGTAGATACCCAGGGCCGGCTCCAGGCTTATGTGGGCCCTCGGACGATAGAGTCTCTCTGGGCCCCTTTGAGGTGTCATGTTGCATGCGGCAGTATAACGTTAGTATATTTTTATAGTATAGTATATTGAATACTATGCTTGATTATAGTCCCTGTCCAGGCATAATAGGAAAGTCTGCTCTTCTTCGGGCTTTCAGCTCCGGTAATTCTCTGGGTTTGACCCTGCAGACTGTCAGGTAAGTATTGTTTTTTTGTTTTTGCCCAGACTGTCCTTATAAAGTGGAACTAAGGCCTGTTTGGGCCATATGTACCTAGAGCCCACGTATGTGCCATTGGACCAAGAAGAGGTGAGTGAATACTGGCGATCTGGGGTGTTTCACATACCAGGTCATCCCAATTTGGAATTCCCACCAGGGCAGGAAACAAAATGCGGATAGTCAAAATCCTGGATTTTGTTCTGCTTTAAAGCAACTAGACTGCTAGGGGTGCAAGCTGCATCTCTTGCTCTCCTAGGCATGCTGATTGGGGATGCCTACTGGTTAAAGTACCCCTGAAATGCACAGTATACCTACTGGTCTGTACAAGTGGCCCCTGATAGGGGACATTGGAAACTGCTGCACACTTCTGCGCTGTGGTTTTCTATGTACTACAACAGGGGCTGGCTACTGTGGATTTTGGCATTCTGAATTATCACTGAGTAAATGATTTTATTTTTATGATCGTGCTATATTTTATTGATTGCACAGGGTTTAATAGCTATTAATCAATGATTATTACAATATTAACTCTTTCAATTTAATATCTAAAAATCATAACCAATATCTCCTGGATGGCTTGTCCAAATATATAAACAATTATATCTCCTGGAACCAATGTGGGCAAATATGTAAACAATTCTTATTAATAACTAATAAATATGTACTAGTACCGTATTTTTCGCCCTATAAGACGCACTTATTTTTCCCAAAAAGTGTGGGGAAAATGTCCGTGCGTCTTATCGGGCGAAGGTGGGCAAAAAAATAAATAAAAAGCAAAAAGTTAACTCACCTCTGTAGCGATAACCCTTATCGCCGGAGGGCTTCACCGCCCGAGACGTCCTTTTCCCAATCGTAAGAGGTGCTGCTGGAATTCCAGAGTCGTCCGTGAGGAAACAGGAACAGCCCTTACAAGGGCTAGTGAATTGTAATATAGCGTTTCCCCCAATAAGAGACAGAACTTCAGTATTGAGGGTGAAGGTGAAGTGTACTTTATTAGTGCCACACTGGGCCTTATATACACAAGTCTCCATTGCATGACACACACCGACCAATAGCAGCAGGGCACACAATCCCTCAACTCTGCCGGTGACGTAATCAATCAATACAATGGCAGTCAGAACAATGAATAACGTAATCAATCAATACAATGGCAGTCAGAACAATGAATAACGTAATCAATCGATACAATGGCAGTCAGAACAATGAATAACGTAATCAATCAATACAATGGCAGTCAGAACAATGAATAACGTAATCAATCAATACACTGGCAGTCTGTAACATGCTTAAGAAAAGGAAAGTAATGAAGCTGTGTAAAAGTCCAAAGGGGCAGAGAGTCTGTCACAATGCCCCCTTTTTGTGGAACACCCGGCAGACCCGGATTGACCCTGTTCGGGTTAACGTGGGGCTGTCCGGACTCTTGTTAGGGGCAGAGTTCTGTTTGCCGGGATAATCCATCTGCATTACCGTTTTGTCTACCGGGCCTGTATACACACACACCCACGCACATACAGTTGTACTCACAGGGTGCTGGTCTTGTCTTTTCCCCCCAATAAGAGACAGAACTCAGTATTGAGGGTGAAGATGATACACACACACACACACATACAGTTGTACTCACAGGGTGCTGGTCTTTTACACACACACAGTTGTACTCACAGGGTGCTGGTTTTGTACACACACATGTACTCACAGGGTGCTGGTCTTGTACATGCATACAGTTGTACTCACAGGGTGCTGGTCTTGTACACACACATGTACTCACAGGGTGCTGGTCTTGTACACACATACAGTTGTACTCACAGGGTGCTGGTCTTGTCGTTTCCCCCCCAATAAGAGATAGAACTCAGTATTGAGGGTGAAGATGATACACACACACACACACACACACACACACACACATACAGTTGTACTCACAGGGTGCTGGTCTTGTCTTTTCCCCCCAATAAGAGACAGAACTCAGTATTGAGGGTGAAGATGATACACACACACACACACACACACACACACACACACACACACACACACAGTTGCACTCACAGGGTGCTGGTCTTGTACACACACATGTACTCACAGGGTGCTGGTCTTGTACACACACATGTACTCACAGGGTGCTGGTCTTGTACACACATACAGTTGTACTCACAGGGTGCTGGTCTTGTACACACACATGTACTCACAGGGTGCTGGTCTTGTACACACACTCTCTTAGCTCTGGTTGCAAGGCATTGAGAAAATGTTCTAGTAAAAACAACTGTAGGCTTCCGGGGTGACAGCGTGCCGGGCTAACAAAGCCTCCTTTACCAGATGGTAGTGTGGTATGTCCGCATCAGGGGTGGCCCGGAAAGCATCGGAAGCTTTCCCAGATTTTCCCTGATAATATGGTGACCCATTCCTCCGCGGGTACCCGGTGTAAAGCGCACTGCCATTCAAAATCGATCAAAAATCCGTCAATCTCATCGTCACTTTCCTGGAAGGACTTAAATGCTGCAAATGGAATCTTTTTTCCCCCCAGTGTAACTGGGGCTGAGAGGCTGCTGGGTTGCGAGTCGCCGATCTTCCTTTCGCTTACTGGCCTCTGCCTCTGCTGCGGCAAAGACTTGGTCGATCAGTTCTTGTGATGGATTCGGCCATAGACCGACAATCTGTTCCGAACCGCTTGAACGAGAGCAGCGTCTTCATCGGTCTCTATATTGGTTTCGGTCCTCACTGCTGCACGATCCATTTCGATCAGCTCGGCTATCAGTTCCTGACGTGGGCGGTTGCTAGCTGACCTTCCCCGGCTCTCGAGTAGATCCTTCAGGGTCCGCCCTTTCAACTTGTCATACTGACTCTCCATCAGGGTAGCACTCTCTCTGGGTACAAAGGACCATCCGACCGCTTGCCCCCAATTGTAGCGATAACCCTTATCGCCGGAGGGCTTCACCGCCTGAGACGTCCTTTTCCCAATCGTAAGAGGTGCTGCTGGAATTCCAGAGTCGTCCGTGAGGAAACAGGAACAGCCCTTACAAGGGCTAGTGAATTGTAATATAGCGTTTCCCCCAATAAGAGACAGAACTTCAGTATTGAGGGTGAAGGTGAAGTGTACTTTATTAGTGCCACACTGGGCCTTATATACACAAGTCTCCATTGCATGACACACACACCGACAAATAGCAGCAGGGCACACAATCCCTCAACTCTGCCGGTGACGTAATCAATCAATACAATGGCAGTCAGAACAATGAATAACGCAATCAATCAATACAATGGCAGTCAGAACAATGAATAACGTAATCAATCAATACAATGGCAGTCAGAACAATGAATAACGTAATCAATCAATACAATGGCAGTCAGAACAATGAATAACGTAATCAATCAATACACTGGCAGTCTGTAACATGCTTAAGAAAAGGAAAGTAATGAAGCTGTGTAAAAGTCCAAAGGGGCAGAGAGTCTGTCACAACCTCTCCATTGCTCGCACTGTCCCAGACGCGGCGGAGGCAGCCTTCTCCGCAGCACCAGACACCCAGCCTGTTACAGTGGTGGACGTGGCCGACTCTTGAGCGTTGGCTAGCCCACCGCTATACTAAGATGGGTGTGGCAAGGACAGTGCGAGTGGCGTGGGCAGCTGCCTCCGCCGCTCGCACTGTCCCTGCCACTACTCCGCGGTCCCAGCAGACAGAGACACCCGGACTTAAACAGCGGTGGGCGTGGCCGGTGCTCGAGAGTCGACCACGCCCATCGCTATACAAAGCCGAGTGTGTCTGTGTGAAGACAGCGAGGACAGCGGGGAGGATTAAAAGGTGAGTTTACTTTTTTTTCTTTTTTTACTTTGCCTATGGGGGAATGGGAGGGGGGATGGAAATGCCACACTACCTATATGGGAATGGGGAGGGGATGTCAAACTGCCTATATGGGAATGGGTGGGGTGCCACACTACCTATGTGGGAATGCGTGTGGTGCCACACTACCTATATGGAATTGGGGGGGATGCCACACTGCCTATATGGGAATGGGTGGGGTGCCACACTACCTATGTGGGAATGCGTGTGGTGCCACACTACCTATATGGGAATGGGGGGATGCCACACTGCCTATGTGGGAATGGGTGGGGTGCCACACTACCTATATGGAATTGGGGGGATACCACACTGCCTATATGGGAATGGGGGGATGCCACACTGCCTATGTGGGAATGGGTGGGGTGCCACACTACCTATATGGAATTGGGGGGATATCACACTGCCTATGTGGGAATGGGTGGGGTGCCACACTACCTATATGGAATTGGGGGGATACCACACTGCCTATGTGGGAATGGGGGGATGCCACACTGCCTATATGGGAATGGGTGGGGTGCCACACTACCTATGTGGGAATGCGTGTGGTGCCACACTACCTATATGGAATTGGGGGGATATCACACTGCCTATGTGGGAATGGGTGGGGTGCCACACTACCTATATGGAATTGGGGGGATACCACACTGCCTATGTGGGAATGGGGGGATGCCACACTGCCTATGTGGGAATGGGTGGGGTGCCACACTACCTATATGGAATTGGGGGGATACCACACTGCCTATATGGGAATGGGTGGGATGCCACACTACCTATGTGGGAATGGGTGGGGTGCCACACTACCTATATGGGAATGAGGGGGATGCCACACTGCCTATATGGGAATGGGGGTGCCACACTACCTATGTGGGAATGGGTGGGGTGCCACACTACCTATGTGGGAATGGGTGGGGTGCCCCACTGCCTATATGGGAATGGGGGTGCCACACTACCTATGTGGGAATGGGGGGATGCCACACTGCTTATGTGCGAATGGGAGGGTGGGATGACTATATGGGGAATGATATGGGGGGAATGCCACACTGCTTATATGGGGAATGGGAGGGGGGGTGCCACACTGCCAATATAGGGAATGGGAGGGGGTGCCACACTGTCTATATGGAGAATAGGAAGGGGGGAAAGCCACACTGTCTATGGGAATTGGATGGGGCATCCCACACTGCCTATGGGATGGGGGAATGCCACACTGCCCATGGAGAATGGGATGGGGGAATGCCATACTGCTTGTAATGGGGTGTTTTAGCACAACATTTAGCTTAGAATATTTTTGTTCTTATTTTTCTCTTCTTATCTTCCAAATCCTAGGCGCGTCTTATGGGCAGGGCGAAAAATATGGTGTATATATATATATATATATATATATATGTATATAAAGACACACATATATATATATATTATATATATATATATATATATATATTATTAACTGGCAATAGAAATGCAATGGATAAAAGCAAAAGATTGTAATTCTTTAGATACATGTTATTTCAAAGAAATCACTGAGACAAATGGTAAATGAAGACTTGCATTGGGGTACAATAATAAAAGGTGCAATCAGATCTTACAAAACAAGAAGGTACAACATGCTAGGATTGAGAGTTATATGTCAGACATATGTATACAGTGGTTAAGACAGACTTAAAGCGGACCTTCACTCTGAATAAGAGTCTATCTTATATGTTTCCCACACCCTGTACATACAGATTGCTCCCATTAAAAATCATCCTACCTGCATCTACTGCATTTTATAAGCCTTTAAACATCCAAGATGGCGGCTTATGGAAGCTGCCATTTTTGCAGGCAGCCTGCAAACAGGAAGTGCCTGCAAACAGGAAGTGACTGTGCTGCTCTGCATTCTGGGACTGCTGACCTTTCCCTGACCCCAGCTCTGCTCTGTCTGAGCAAAGCACAGCTATAACCCGCCCCCCTGTACCTTATCCCACTCTCCTCTCCTCAGTAAGTGTGATGCTTCTGAGTCAAGATGGCGGCGCCCGTATCCTAAATTCCCGAACAGAGTTGCAGCCCAGTGGGGGAAAGTATAATAAATTAGTGACTAAACATGTAAAATATATTAATTTTAGATGCTGAGGAATTGTTTTTTAAGAGTTTGGGCTTTTCATTAAATCATGGTGAAGGTCCGGTTTAAGAGCAGTACCTGACAAGCAACTGATATATTTACCACCCCTGACAGGGGAACCCTGTTCCCTGATAGTCTGGTGGGCTACCAGCTCTCCCTTCAAGCTGACCTCCCAGCTGGCAGTTGAAGCCCCTTCTTCCTGGCTGTCTCAGGGCTCTCTCCTTCTCCTCCTAAGGCTCTCCTCTTCCCTTCTGACCGGTTACTGGCCAGTTATATACACACCACCTTCCTTCAAGTCCACATCCTGTCCTCTCCAGTTCCACTAGCCTGAAACTCAAACTTGCTCCCCCTGGTCCAGCAAAACTACCAGAACTTGTTCTGTCCCTGAAACCGTGAAACCCAATTTGCTTGACACTAGGCAGAGAAATCCTGGGAACTCCCCAGAATCTGCCCCCAAACTTCATTTGAAAACCTGTTTTTATTAGGGTGGGGAAAGGAATGTGGACTGAAGAGCCTCTTGGCTTGTGAGAAACATCTTAACCTGCCTAAATGACCTGACCTATGTATGACTGGTCAAATAAAACGAATTATTCATAGCAAGAGAGACAGAAATATATATATTACATAATATTTTAACAATATTAATTTTCCATAAAGGCCCATTGTTTAAAGGCACATTTTGACCTTCCATTAATTTTTCCTGTAGCTACTCCTTTTTCACTCACGGCATTACTAAAATGGTAGTTCCTGCCATCCGAATTATTGATGAACCAGATCAGGGTCGATCTGGTTGGAAAGCCCTCCGGCCAGATAGTCCCTAGTACTCAGTAGAACTCGGTATTCCAAATGCCAAATACAATTGCTTCAGCTTTCACTGCCCATCAAACTGGTATAGAGGTTGGGGGCTCCCTCCAGGCTGTCATCTTCTGATGCCTGAGAGTGGCAATTGCAGCCACTCTACTGCCATATGTGAGGAGGGACACAGGTACCCCTTCCCCACCACCGGGGAAGGGAAATTTTTATACCACAAAGGCACTGGTATATCTTCCATGTCCCTCCCCTCCAGTGATGCTCCAGTGACAGGCTTAGGGTCAGCAACAGAAGTTCCGAGATGGCAGCGGTACAAAGGATTGGACAAGTCGTGGTCGAGGATCAAGCAGAGGTCGGCAACAGGAGATCAGATCGGGGGTGGTCAAAACACAGGCGAAGGTCGGCAACAGGAAAACAGATCGGGGATAGTCAAGACAGGCGGTGGTCGGCAACGGGAGATCAAAATATTCACTAGAGACAAGCTACTAACTGGGTATAAGGCACTATCACAGGCAATTCCCAACTGAGGGGGAATTGCTTTTATAGGGAGAGACAGAGAGGGGGGTGAGGGTGATTGGTGCACTTATGATCACAGGTCTGATTGGGAGAGCAGGAGTGTTCAATCACATCTATGGGGCTCATTGGCCCAGACAAGGAGGGGGGCATAAGCCCCACAGAAACCTAGGGCTCATTGGCCCTTAAATCCGAACCAGGGGGCGTGCCAGTGCCCCCTGGCTTAATCTACAACCTCCGGCGGGCGCGCTGAGCACAGCGCTGCCGGAGGGAAAACAAGTCTCGGGCTCGCGCGCGCGAGGAGGGAGAGCGGCCGTGCTCGGCGACAACGCTGGACCGGGGCCCAGGTAAGTGCCGATTTGTGACACTACCCCCCCCTTCACGAGGGGCCTCCGGACCCTCACCCGGTTTCTCCGGATTATCACGGTGGAATTTCCGTACAAGAGCTTTGGCATGAACATCCCTCGCAGCCACCCAGCATCTTTCTTCTGGACCATAGCCAACCCAGTCCACCAAATACTGTAAAGAATTACGAACCTTACGTGAATCAAGGATTTTATTCACTTCGTATTCTGGCTCATTATCAACGAGAATCGGCGAAGGACCAGCAAGAGGAATGTTCTTAGCTGGTTTTAACAACGAAACATGGAAAGAGTTAGGTATTTTCATAGTCGGCGGTAGTTGAACTTTAAACGACACATTATTCAACTTCTTGATTATCGGAAAAGGGCCAATGAATTTAGGACCCAATTTGCTAGAAGGTTGACGGAGCGCAATATTTTTAGTGGAGACCCAAACTAGATCGCCTACTTGAAGAGTAGGTTCCCGTGATCTACGACGATCAGCAAATTTCTTATATCTTAAACTGGTGGTTTTAAGAATTTCCTGAGCATGTGTCCAGATATTCTTCCGTTCTTGAAGCCACTCCTCCAACGCCGGCAAGTTGGAAGGTGACCCTGAAAGGGAAGAAGCTCTAGGATTTTTCCCTAAATTACAATAAAAAGGCGATATCTTGGTACTCTCACTAGGCGCATTATTGTAAGCAAATTCGGCGAAATCAATAAATTCTGCCCATTGTTCTTGGGCATCAGAGACATAACACCTTAAGTACTGTTCCAAGGTTTGATTAGTTCTTTCCGTCTGCCCATTGGATTGGGGATGGTAGGCAGACGAAAGAGAGATCTGTATGCCCAGCCGCGAACAGAAATGTTTCCAAAAACGGGAAGTAAATTGGACGCCCCGATCAGAGACTATATTGGACGGAATACCATGAATACGAAAAATGTGTGAAGTAAATAATCGAGAAAGCTCTGGTGCAGAAGGAAGCTTAGCCAAAGGAATGAAGTGTGCCATCTTACTGAAACGATCTACGACCACGCAAATGACAGTATTCCCGTGTGATAACGGCAAATCTACAATAAAATCCATAGAAATATGAGTCCAAGGTTCAGCAGGGATTTCAAGAGGAACCAAACTGCCACTGGGAGCCTTGTGAACCCCTTTACTTCGAGCACAAACAGCACAAGCGTCGATAAAGGCAGTAATATCGCGTCTCATGGTTGGCCACCATACATGGCGACGGGCAAGCAAAAAGGTTTTTCGGTTACCCACATGACCAGCAGTTTTAGCATCGTGAAATTCGCGAATTACATCTGAACGCAAATGTGGTGGTACAAACTGGCATCCCAAGGGAACATCACTAGGAGATTGGTCTTGAAACGGCGCCAAGGTGTTAGAGAGATCAGGAAGTAATGCCCTGACCACACAACCCATAGGTAGAATCGGGTCACCCGTATCACCCCGATCCTTACATTCACCGTACATGCGAGATAGGGCATCCGCTTTGGTATTTTTTACACCCGGCTTGAAAGTAATGATAAAATTAAAACGCGAGAAGAATAATGCCCAACGTGCTTGACGAGAGTTCAATCTCTTGGCAGACCCAATGTATTCAAGATTTTTGTGATCGGTATACACAGTTATAGGATGTAATGAACCCTCCAGCCAGTGTCGCCATTTTAAAAGCCAGTGTCAAAAGCCAGTTTAATAGCTAATAGTTCCCTATTACCGACATCATAATTTTGCTCCGCGGTACTGAATTTACGTGAAAAATAAGCGCATGGATGAAGACGCTCAGGGTTACCAGAATATTTGCGACAAAACTGCACCCACCCCCAGCTCTGAAGCGTCTACTTCAACAATGAAGGCCTTACGAATATCTGGGTGAATTAACACTGGTGCTGAAGTGAAGGCCCGTTTCAAGGTCAGGAAGGCCTCACAGACAGAGGGAGACCAGTTAGCAGTAAAGGCCCCCTTGCGGGTAAGATTGGTAAGAGGTGCAACAACATGAGAGAAGCCTTTGATGAACCGCCGATAAAAATTAGCAAAACCTAGAAAACGCTGCAATTCTTTTAAGGTCTTAGGTTGAACCCAATCCTGAACCGCCGAAACTTTCCCCGCGTCCATCTCTAAACCCTGGTTGGTAATAATATACCCTAAGAAAGGAACTGTGGTGACTTCAAACACGCATTTAGAAAGTTTAGCAAATAAGTTGTTCTCTCTTAATTTTTGTAGTACCAACTTAACATGACGCCTATGCTCCAACAAGGAATTAGAAAAAATGAGAATATCGTCCAAGTATATGACCACAAATCTACCGAGATACTCTCTGAATATATCGTTAACAAAATCTTGAAAAACGGCTGGCGCGTTACAAAGACCGAAAGGCATGACCAGGTACTCGTAATGGCCGTCTTTCACATTAAATGCGGTTTTCCACTCATCCCCCTGTCGGATGCGAATCAGATTGTAAGCCCCTCTTAAATCCAACTTGGAAAAAATTTGGGAGCCTGTGACTTGATTGAACAGATCCCCGATCAAGGGCAAGGGGTATCGGTTCTTAACAGTGATCTTATTCAAGGCTCGATAATCTATGCATGGTCTCAGGCCGCCATCTTTTTTCTCTACAAAAAAGAATCCAGCCCCGGCAGGCGAGGTAGAGGGGCGAATAAATCCCTTCCTTAAATTTTCGGTGATATACTCCCTCATTGCTTGCTCTTCGGGCAGAGTAAGATTATAAATTTTTCCCCTCGGGGGAATCGTGCCAGGAAGCAAGTCAATAGGGCAGTCATAAGACCGATGTGGAGGAAGGGTATCCGCAGAACGTTCAGAGAAGACATCAACCCAGTCTGCGTATGGTTGAGGTAATCCCTGAGGTAAAACTTGCACACTTCTAAGGCCTGTAGTGAAGCAGTGATTTTTACAATGGTCACTCCACTTAATCAATTCTCCAACCCGCCAATCTAACACCAGGTTGTGGAGTTGTAACCAGGGGTATCCCAAAACCACCGGAGTCTCTGGACAGTCGAAGATAAAAAATTCTAAGAACTCAGAGTGGGAAGAGCCAACAATTAACCGAAGAGGTGGGGTCTTGGTGTTTATAGGTCCCCCCTGGATGGCCAAAACTTGCAGGGATCTTTCAAGCGGAACTAAAGGGATATCTAAAAGGGAGATCATACTCCTGTCCAGAAAGTTTCCCGCCGCACCACTGTCGATAAAGGCGGAAACTGTTTGCTTGGAAGGACCCCAAGACAGGTCAATGGGTACTAACATTTTATTTTGGCGAGAGTTGCAAACTGACTCACCCAGATCAGTACTCTCTACCTGGTCTGGGTGTGGAAGTTTTCCGCCGGTTTCCCCTTGTTGGGACAGCAACCTGCGAAATGTCCCAAATTCCCACAATATAGGCATAACCCCTTGGATCGCCTACGCTGCTTTTCCTCTTGGGATAATCGGGTTCTCCCTAATTGCATGGGTTCTTCCTGGGAAGAAGATGAGGTATTTTCCCCACGGATAGCCGGGGAACTAAGACTCTGGAAGGACCTGAAGGACGTGGGAGCCCTGGCTCTCTCCCTAGCCCTCTCTCTAAGACGCCTGTCTATTTTAATGGAGACCTGCATTAATTGGTCGAGGTCTGCGGGTGGAGGAAAATTGACCAAAGCATCCTTGATGCTTTCCGACAGCCCCACCCTGAACTGACTACACAGAGCGGGATCATTCCACCTCGATTCGATGGCCCAGCGGCGGAATTCAGCACTATAATCTTCAGCCGAATTCCGTCCTTGTTTTAAGGCCCGAAGCCTATTCTCTGCCGTAGATTGTTGATCAGGATCAGCATATAAAACGCCCATAGCATTAAAGAATGCTGTAACGGATTGTAGGGCAGAATCATGAGATGGTAAACTAAAGGCCCAGGACTGCGGGTCTCCTTGAAGTAGAGACATGACTAGGCCTACTCGTTGAGACTCAGTGCCTGAGGAGATGGGTCTCAGCTTGAAATACAGTTCGCAGGCATTCTTGAAATTGGAAAATTTTGCTCGTTCTCCAAAAAACTTTTCAGGCAATGGGATCTTTGGTTCTGAGATATGAGGTGGTACAGAGGATGCCGGTAACTGACGAGATTCCTGAGTGGCCACTCTTTGAGCGAGCTGGTTTATCGCCGTAGCCATCGCTTGTACCTGCTGTACCAGGTCATCCATCTTTGGCCTGTGATAATGTCACGCTCCGGGTACTACAGCAATCCACTTAGATAACTCCAGCCCTCCCAGTAAGACCTCAACCCCCAATCTCCGCAGCCAGCTTCACCTATAGGAGGCCCCGCTTGCCGGGACGCAGAGCACGCCTGCCCGGGATCGGTTGCCCCCAGGACTTCAATGGCTCAAAGATTGGAGTCTTACTGTTCAGAGGCCTGGAGAACCCATGGCTGGAAGTGGTGCCGAGCAGCCCAATCGCTGAGCGTATAACGGAAGTCCAACAGGCTTAGGGTCAGCAACAGAAGTTCCGAGATGGCAGCGGTACAAAGGATTGGACAAGTCGTGGTCGAGGATCAAGCAGAGGTCGGCAACAGGAGATCAGATCGGGGGTGGTCAAAACACAGGTGAAGGTCGGCAACAGGAAAACAGATCGGGGATAGTCAAGACAGGCGGTGTTCGGCAACGGGAGATCAAAATATTCACTAGAGACAAGCTACTAACTGGGTATAAGGCACTATCACAGGCAATTCCCAACTGAGGGGGAATTGCTTTTATAGGGAGAGACAGAGAGGGGGGTGAGGGTGATTGGTGCACTTATGATCACAGGTCTGATTGGGAGAGCAGGAGTGTTCAATCACATCTATGGGGCTCATTGGCCCAGACAAGGAGGGGGGCGTAAGCCCCACAGAAACCTAGGGCTCATTGGCCCTTAAATTCGAACCAGGGGGCGTGCCAGTGCCCCCTGGCTTAATCTACAACCTCCGGCGGGCGCGCTGAGCACAGCGCCGCCGGAGGGAAAACAAGTCTCGGGCTCGCGCGCGCGCACGTGAGCCGATGACGCGCGCGCGAGGAGGGAGAGCGGCCGTGCTCGGCACCGCCCGAGCAGGCGCTGCCGACAACGCTGGACCGGGGCCCAGGTAAGTGCCGATTTGTGACACTACTGAACTGTACAGAGCTGACTCACAGCTTTCTGTGATGTGTGAATCATGCTGCTGTGATTGGTAAGCAACTAAGACTGTCTACCCTGTATATTTGCCAACTCCAATACAATAAAAAAATAAAATTGGGGAGCATATTGGCACATCTTTAATCAGAAATATTGGTGACCAAATCACAAAACCCTTTGGTACCAGTCTGCCACACCCAGGTACGACCAATATGTAGAAACCCGCCTGCCATCATGTCCGCCCATCCAGCCACCCACCTACCTAGCTAAATGCCCACCTACCTGTCCTCCTGCATCTCCACCTACCCACCCACCTACCTGCCTGCATACCCACCTGCCATCATGCCTGTCCATCCACCCACCTGCCTGCCCAACTACCTGTCCGTCCATCCTCTTGCATGCCCACATACCCACCCACCCCCTACATGTCCACCTATCCACCTGCCTGCTTGCATGCACACCTACCTACATTATCACCTACTCACCCATCTGCCTGCATGCCCACCCGCCCACCTGCATTCTCACTTACTTGACCGCCCAGCCACCTACTTTTCTGTCCACCCTCCTACATGCCTGCCGTCCAGCTGCTTATCCACCCACCTACCTACCTACCTCCCTGACTGTCCATCCACTCATCTGCATCCCCGTCTACCTGCTCCGTCACCCACTAACATGCCTGCTTGACCACTAGAACACAGGGATGGACAAAAACAAATCCTCCAGGCTAAATTAGGTGGGTGATTAAGGGTTTAAAAAATAATTTCAAAACCAAAGATATGAGCTACTTTTTTCACATAAGACACCGATTCTAGATCTGCAATAGAGAGCAGACATTTTTGGGACAGCTTCATCATGTTTTATGTGTCATTGATTAAACCATTGTGTAATTAAGAGTTTATTGACACTTGAGCGAGAAACCCACTATGACTGATTGCTTTTTTAGGGCTGTTCTGTCTGGGTATAGCAAGAGAGAGACAGAAGGAGGTGCCAGTGCCAGAGCTGGGCATCATCTCTCATGGAAGCACACTCTTGTCTCTCGCTATTCATATAGCTGATGTATAGCACATATAGCACATACATTAATTATCCTGTAAATAGATTCCGTGGGACAGTTTTCCCCACGTCAGCAAAGTGGGATATTTATGTGACCCCAGAGTTTTTTTTTTTTGGGGGGGGGGGGGGCTGCATGGGACAAAATGCCTCAAAGGGGGACTAAAAGTGTGACATCTGGTCAGTTTAACCTGAAGCCATTTTAGACTAGAGTTTTGCTTTAATCCAAAAAATGGACAAATGAGAATGAGATTAATAAAATACAATGTAAATAAATTGAAATAAAATCTGAACTCTAGGGTCTCACCCCCCAATTGATCATGTATGCCCCCCACCAATATCTAGGGAACTGGTCAGTGCATTGAATGCTTGTGTGCCAAGTGAGAACCACTTAAAAAAATCGAGACACTCTCAAAATCTTTAGGATAATATGCACAATATACTAATAACTATACTACTTGCTAAATATTGATCTTCCTTTAGCCTTGGCAAGACAACTATTTACTTTTACGTAGCCTACTATAGGGAGCAGAAACAAGAATTTGCTTTAGCACATACCCACTGTGTAAATTTGATTTATAGATTGAAATCTCTAGCCAGACACTCCTGCCTGACTCATTCTTTCATAACGAATGGTGCACGCCGGACAATTTTTGGGCATTACTGACAGCCATCTATAACCTAAGAGGAAATCAGCTCATACATTGTGCCAGAGTTTATTCTGGGTTAATTCATCTCTAGTGACCACTTTATTAGGATTCTAGGTTCTATATTTGTTAGCAGCTGTAATTCTTTATAAAGAAACTCAAGTTTTACTGTGTTTCTAAAAATCATAATAGATACTGAGCAGCAATTTTTCTTTAATCATGCTTTTATAAATTAGGAATAAATACTTATTTACTTACATATTACGGGCAACTTCACACTGTGAATTTTCACCACATTGCAGTGAAAAAGCACAAGTGCAATACAGCGCAGTACACTTTTGTCCTCCACTGGTAGGAGGGATGTGGTGGCAGCCCCATTTTCTGGCCCCCCAATGGAGTCAAGGGCAGCAATAAGCATTAGACATAAGGAATTGGCATCGGTGGATTACTTTCATTCTGCATAAAAAAATGTACAATGAGGAGAATTGAAGGTAACATATTTTTGCATATATCATTGCCCTTTTACAGGGGAGACTTGCTCAACTCTAACAGCCTGTCCCCCGAGTCAGCCCAAGGGAAACAATAGCATATATTCTAATATCAGCTTAAAATATATAGTGATGGGTCAAAGGAATTATCCAGGCTAGGTGAAGACAAACCTTTTTTGTTTCCTCTCATGTAGAGGATGTGTCCAGACAGAGACCACCACAACCACAGACACACTCCACTCCACACCATCCAATTGGCAGCAGCAAATGGTCCAGCATTGCACGGGCAAGATGACAATCACCTACCAGGCAAACTAAGAGCACAAAATCCACAAACAGAATTCCAACAATTGGGCACTCCACCAGATCACAATCAAATTAATTTATTGATTAGCGCAATATAGTAAAAAACACATACAAAACAAACACATAACACTAATAAAACCATATGACCACAGGGCAAGATAGAATACCTATACAATAATAATTAATGTCCAAATTTCATCAAGAAAAATTAAACCAAAAAAAGAATGTAAAAGAGGAAGCGAACTGCTCTCAATGGTATAATATCTACTACTATAAGGATGATATACAAGAAGGGACTGCCGCCCCAGACTGAAAAACGGAAGGGTCTGCTACAGGACGCTATTACCAGATTGTATAAGGTATAGCTTCAATTATTGTAGCAGAACTATATAAACCTCTACTGCTCCCTAGATGTCAGTACATATATTAATTTCCCTATATTCAATAATTCATGAACTAAGGGAAGCTCTAAAGCCGTGGTTCAAATAAAGTGCAAAGTGCTGAATTACTGATACTTCCTCTAAAAAAGAAATAAATTCCCACTAATTCATATATAGACAACAATATTACATAAAAAGTGCCAAGTGCAAAAATAAAGTTTTGACATTAATCTAGGTCATAATATACCATGTTGTGCATGATATTAAATGGGAGCAAAGCATACAAAAAATATCCAACCATAATATTCACATAATAATAAATGAGCAGGTTAGCTACTGCCAATTAAATGGGTCCCGTAGTCAAAGAACAGCCGCCTCGCGCGCTCCGCCAAGCGCCTAAGGCTTCTCTCCCCTACACTGGATGGTGTATTTTATAGTGGTGCCCTCACAGCAGCAGTTTGTGTCTACCAGGCAAACTGTCGGCTGCAGAAACAGGAGGGAGACAAATGGCTACAGCAGGGGACAGGAACAGCATTACATTAATGGGAGACAGTAACAAACACTACTCATTAAATACATATATACAAGACATATCTACAGAATATATACAATAAGATGTAATGCAAGCAATTAATACATCACCCTTGGATATATACTAGGAAACTTGTCAGTTCTAAAATTGAAAATGTCAAAATAACTTGATCTGCAACAAGCAACTGTACATCAATGCTGTCTATGATAGCTGCATAACCAAGGACCTCATGTATGAGTGTTCTTGCTGGTTGTGTTTGCCTGTTAGGACAGCATATACATATAGATAAGGTAGATGCAGCACATTGCTCTTATTTAGGAGTCTAATTTGATGACATTATTGAAAGTGTATATTTTTGTGTGCCAAAATGGTGTCTTCAAGGTCCTTAGCTGATCTAGTATTTTTTTTGTTTTCAAATGTTTTTCACTACCTGCTACTGTCCGTAAATAAAGAAGAGAGGCATTGAGTGAGCTCATCACCTCAGCAGCAGTGTTCTGTGTATATAGGGAAAACATGTAAAAAATACTAAATCAACTCCGCATCTTGAAGCCATCATTTTGGCACAAAACAATATACACTTCCATTGAATGTGGACCCTTTAGTCTTAACCTACAACCAGGCCCTTTCCTACATTCATCACTCGTCTAAAAATAATCAACCCAGACACAGCCTCTGATCTGCCCGAGACCTGCTTCTGCTTCCTCTATCTCCATAAAATATACCTTTCCCCAAAACCTCCAAGTACACTTATATCCCATGGTATTGATGCAGTTGGCCAGCTCAATCCATGCGAATTAGACCACCGAGGCTCTGGACATGTTTGCCACACATAATCTACTCAAATTTCCCAGAAAAATCCGGCTCTCAAGTGCGTCTAAAAATTTTCTTTTATTGAATCCATTTTATATTATTATCCTTTTATTGAATCATATAACTAATGGCATGGAATTCTAATGACTCGAACGCGTAAGACACTGCAGCATGTACATTTTGTAAGAACATTTTATTATATTTCTGGACCAATGAGCACGATCTTTTAATGGATTCAATAAAAGGAAATTTTAAGACACACTTGAGAGCCGGACTTTTCTGGGAAATTTGAGTACACTTAAATCCCACCTATTTAGACAACCCTATCATTTGGTTTAAGAATTCCACTTCACAACCTTGTGACTCTTCAGAGCTCTGACCGCCATGCTTAGTACATACTATCTGTGACCTAACCTTTCATCTCCACCCTTATCCTTCAGATCAGCTAAAACCTGCAAGGACAGGGCCTAATATATTTCTGTATGTATTTGTTGCACATCTGTCATATCTAAAAGATCAAAAACATATTACTTGTCTTACCCTACGGTAGTTTCTACCTTGTATATGACATGGAAGATGGTGGCACTATATACATAAACAAAATTAAAAGCTAATCATTCATAAAACAGCATATTCAATGGTAACTCATGTACGTGCCCAACAGTCGTAACTGTTAAATTCAATAGAATAGAAAAGCTGTCTGCAAGAATATTCGTTTCCAAATGCCTCATAACTCTCCAAGTCACTTCTGTTTTACAATAGGTGAGCAGCATATGCTGTTCTTTATTAAATATGACCTTCTGTATCGCAGTACCGTACATTTATTTACCGTTTTTTTCCCCTCCTTTTTATGAGCCCAGCCCACAGAGGCATTCTGTACATACAGTATATTTCTTGTGTATAAATAAATACTTCTGCTTCCACTTTTTATTCTAATGATAAGAAAGATCATGAAAGAGTGAAGGGCATACATACATCATTATACATTTACAGTAGAGAACCACAAATGCCTGTCCCCTGAGCCAACCTGTGATCAACAGTGTGACACATGGCTCTACGAATTTTTATATTATCAGGTCAAGATTTGATTTACAAACATCAGAAGGACCACAATAGCACAGGTTGGCTAAGGGGACATACCGTTTAGCTGTCCTCCTCCATGAAGGTGCAATGAGTCATGCCTTATTTGGAATACTAAATGTTACACATTTATAAAACAAGAGTGGTCTGGCATTAGAGAGACAAGGTAGAGTTCTGGTAGACCAAACCGCTTTGAGGCCAGCTAGGCTGCTGCTCCTAACACCTAAATCCAATCCTTACAGTAAAAGCACTAAAATAAATAGTTCAAATTGCAGGTTTAAGTCTCCGCTGAACCACCTATTCCAACAGTTCAATTGAAGTATATATATGTAAATGCACAGAGCACCAGCTTGGTGAGGTAAGTTTATTTCAAAAAACAACACCGTGCCCTTTACCAATCTCACAGATTCTCACCAGACATGTTAGTAGGGAAAAGGCTAAATAACACAAAATATCACTAGAATTCCTTAAAAACTTGCAATGTTGGATCATTAGTAATTTGCTCACAAGCAAAGGTCCATCCGACATGCATCAAAGAAAGAAGCAGACATACAGAATTACGCTAGATGCGTCTTTCTTTGTTTTATGTTCCTTTTTATGCATATCGGATGGACCTTTGCTCGTGAGCGACATTACTATTGATCTACCATTGGAAGTTTTTTAAGGAGAGATCAAGGAAAGAGGAGGGGTCAGTGACACCTGGGAGTACCGGCAGACCTGGTCCATATGGAGAAACCTGCCCCACAGGACGCAATCTGATACACAAGTTAGATGACTCTCCTGCGTAATTAACATGTTGTTCATATTTGTTCAGATTTGTGATTCTAGGTATTGTTTTACGGCCATTCACAGGTCAGTTGATGATCTTAATAGTACAGTTGTTTTAGTTTAAGTCTTAAGACTTTGATATTTGACATTGTTTAGAATTTGCCGCATTAGAGGCCTTCCTAGGTTTAACGTTTCTTGTGCTATATTCCCTGTTTCCTGTTGTGGGATGTCTTGCGGTTTGCCTTTGGCTGACTCTTTGCTCACCTTTGCTGGGCAAGGGATCCCAGGATTTCTGACCCTAACACCATACTTAATAAAGCTGATGGGCCTTGTGGGATCTTAGTGGATGGGGGTCATCTGCCTTGTTCTCTGCTGAACCTGAGATATTTGTACTCTGGTCCTCCTGCTGGAACTGGTGGTTTGGTGGAGGAGGACAGGGGGCCCATAGTGATGGCGCACCATTTCTGTTGGCCTCATGGGTCAACTATTCTGCCCCCAATACTATATCACTAGGCCTTGGTTTGTTATGCCACATTGCTTACTATGGGTAACTGACGGAAATCCCAACCCACTGTTGGGGGACCACGGGGTGGGGAGTCGGCTAGACCTGCTTGCTAGCACTTGGACATTTAATGTGACCCATGGATGTCAGATGGTCAGAGCGGTGAACCTTGGGCCAGTCTCCTGGCTGGGTCCCTCAGGCCGACCACCACTACTCACTAGACATGGCGGGCCTGGCGGAGGGCTGGCCTGGAGAGGCCTCAATGTCAGTTGGCGAATCACTGCTCCTTCCATGGGGGCACTGGCTGACTCACCACCTAGGCATTTGCAGTTGCTAATCTAGTTACCTGAGTTTTACTGACATAATTATTTGCTGTCTAACAGTTTATCTACCTAATGTAAGGATTAATGTGTGGAGCTGCCATCTTTCAATAGTGACGTGGCCTCTGTGTTTTACTGTATGTACTAACTTAACTTCACATAGTTTCAATTGTGCACCAGTGGGCCTCGCGATTTTCTGAAAGGGACTTCCGGAGATTTTTCTGAGAAGCGCAAGGCTAGACTTCCCTAACATTAAGTACTCATGGCCCCAAGTAGGCTCCAAATAGCCTGTGGTAAACAAGGTTACTGAGTGAAAACTGCTCCTCTAGCAGACCCCCCAGATACCAATTACAGTCTTAACAATGTACTGTGACTATCTTTACTACTTCCCTAGATCTTGAATTCCAATGCTCTGTAACATATCTATGTACATGTATGGCAGTGTACCATATTTGTAATAGTGTAAACTGCCAAAAGAATATTCCTTGTGCACATTATGTACTTGGTTAATAAAGTATTCTTATTATCTTTAAAATATACCACTATATTGGTCTGATTTTCTAAGATACTATATTTTGGGTATGCATTAGCTGTGCACTATAATTATCAACAATCAAAGAAATAAACCCATGGATTAGATCACTCTGTGTGTAATGAATCTATAAAATATGGGTTTCACCTTTTGAACTTAATTACTGAAATATATCAACCTTTTGATGATCATGAATTTATTTAGCTACA
Source organism: Gastrophryne carolinensis (assembly GCA_027917425.1). Lineage (NCBI taxonomy): Eukaryota > Metazoa > Chordata > Amphibia > Anura > Microhylidae > Gastrophryne > Gastrophryne carolinensis. The sequence continues at coordinate 26,152 of JAQIHN010000770.1, forward strand.
CCTGTAGTTAGTAACACAGAAGGACTAGTTAAAAATCTGCTTTAAATAGGAGGGCTGTCATCAAAAGGGTCTGGAAGGTGTGCACAGCTTAAGTCATGTGTTGTAGGCACTACAATTGTTATCTCTGTCTTTCTCTCTGGGTTTAATTATTTTATCTTCACAACAATCTTATTTAGTGTTACCTCATCTATTACAACATAGTGTTCAGAATTTCTGGAAGAACAAATCTTCAATACATCAGTGTGAACAAAGATTTACAAGTGTAGTTTTATCAAAAACTTGTTGGTGTCTCTGTCGAATATTTCTGAACATGTCGACACATGTGATCACATCCAAGTATGATTTAATAGCAATATTACTATTACAAAGTGAACCTTAATAACTCTATAATTCTTTTAAAAATATAGTCTTTGGCTCATATAGGATTTATCTTTTCCTAGGATTTATCTTTTCCTAGAAATAGCAGGCCCTTCATTAAAAAAAGCA
>JAQIHN010000771.1:0-26622 GCA_027917425.1 Gastrophryne carolinensis
CACAGAATGGGATGCCCCAAAAACCAGCAGTAAGTACACCTGGCAGGGACAAGTAGTGCTATGCACAGCAAAAGTGTCTTTATCAGGCCTAATTTCAATTAGAATAAGTGCAAATGGTTATATGGTCTTAAACAGAGGCTGCTGTAGTCACAGAATGGGATGCCCTAAAAACCAGCAGTAAGTACACCTGGCAGGGACAAGTAGTGCTATGCACAGCAAAAGTGTCTTTATCAGGCCTAATTTCAATTAGAATAAGTGCAAATGGTTATATGGTCTTAAACAGAGGCTGCTGTAGTCACAGAATGGGATGCCCCAAAAACCAGCAGTAAGTACACCTGGCAGGGACAAGTAGTGCTATGCACAGCAAAAGTGTCTTTATCAGGCCTAATTTCAATTAGAATAAGTGCAAATGGTTATATGGTCTTAAACAGAGGCTGGTGTAGTCACAGAATGGGATGCCCTAAAAACCAGCAGTAAGTACACCTGGCAGGGACAAGTAGTGCTATGCACAGCAAAAGTGTCTTTATCAGGCCTAATTTCAATTAGAATAAGTGCAAATGGTTATATGGTCTTAAACAGAGGCTGGTGTAGTCACAGAATGGGATGCCCCAAAAACCAGCAGTAAGTACACCTGGCAGGGACAAGTAGTGCTATGCACAGCAAAAGTGTCTTTATCAGGCCTAATTTCAATTAGAATAAGTGCAAATGGTTATATGGTCTTAAACAGAGGCTGGTGTAGTCACAGAATGGGATGCCCTAAAAACCAGCAGTAAGTACACCTGGCAGGGACAAGTAGTGCTATGCACAGCAAAAGTGTCTTTATCAGGCCTAATTTCAATTAGAATAAGTGCAAATGGTTATATGGTGTTAAACAGAGGCTGGTGTAGTCACAGAATGGGATGCCCCAAAAACCAGCAGTAAGTACACCTGGCAGGGTCCAGTAGTGCTATGCACAGCAAAAGTGTCTTTATCAGGCCTAATTTCAATTAGAATAAGTGCAAATGGTTATATGGTCTTAAACAGAGGCTGGTGTTGTCACAGAATGGGATGCCCCAAAAACCAGCAGTAAGTACACCTGGCAGGGACAAGTAGTGCTATGCACAGCAAAAGTGTCTTTATCAGGCCTAATTTCAATTAGAATAAGTGCAAATGGTTATATGGTCTTAAACAGAGGCTGGTGTAGTCACAGAATGGGATGCCCCAAAAACCAGCAGTAAGTACACCTGGCAGGGTCCAGTAGTGCTATGCACAGCAAAAGTGTCTTTATCAGGCCTAATTTCAATTAGAATAAGTGCAAATGGTTATATGGTGTTAAACAGAGGCTGCTGTAGTCACAGAATGGGATGCCCTAAAAACCAGCAGTAAGTACACCTGGTAGGGACAAGTAGTGCTATGCACAGCAAAAGTGTCTTTATCAGGCCTAATTTCAATTAGAATAAGTGCAAATGGTTATATGGTCCTAAACAGAGGCTGCTGTAGTCACAGAATGGGATGCCCCAAAAACCAGCAGTAAGTACACCTGGCAGGGACAAGTAGTGCTATGCACAGCAAAAGTGTCTTTATCAGGCCTAATTTCAATTAGAATAAGTGCAAATGGTTATATGGTCTTAAACAGAGGCTGGTGTAGTCACAGAATGGGATGCCCTAAAAACCAGCAGTAAGTACACCTGGCAGGGACAAGTAGTGCTATGCACAGCAAAAGTGTCTTTATCAGGCCTAATTTAAATTAGAATAAGTGCAAATGGTTATATGGTCTTAAACAGAGGCTGGTGTAGTCACAGAATGGGATGCCCCAAAAACCAGCAATAAGTACACCTGGCAAGGACAAGTAGTGCTATGCACAGCAAAAGTGTCTTTATCAGGCCTAATTTCAATTAGAATAAGTGCAAATGGTTATATGGTCTTAAACAGAGGCTGGTGTAGTCACAGAATGGGATGCCCCAAAAACCAGCAGTAAGTACACCTGGCAGGGACAAGTAGTGCTATGCACAGCAAAAGTGTCTTTATCAGGCCTAATTTCAATTAGAATAAGTGCAAATGGTTATATGGTGTTAAACAGAGGCTGCTGTAGTCACAGAATGGGATGCCCTAAAAACCAGCAGTAAGTACACCTGGCAGGGACAAGTAGTGCTATGCACAGCAAAAGTGTCTTTATCAGGCCTAATTTCAATTAGAATAAGTACAAATGGTTATATGGTGTTAAACAGAGGCTGCTGTAGTCACAGAATGGGATGCCCTAAAAACCAGCAGTAAGTACACCTGGCAGGGACAAGTAGTGCTATGCACAGCAAAAGTGTCTTTATCAGACCTAATTTCAATTAGAATAAGTGCAAATGGTTATATGGTCTTAAACAGAGGCTGCTGTAGTCACAGAATGGGATGCCCTAAAAACCAGCAGTAAGTACACCTGGCAGGGACAAGTAGTGCTATGCACAGCAAAAGTGTCTTTATCAGGCCTAATTTCAATTAGAATAAGTGCAAATGGTTATATGGTCTTAAACAGAGGCTGGTGTAGTCACAGAATGGGATGCCCCAAAAACCAGCAGTAAGTACACCTGGCAGGGACAAGTAGTGCTATGCACAGCAAAAGTGTCTTTATCAGGCCTAATTTCAATTAGAATAAGTGCAAATGGTTATATGGTCTTAAACAGAGGCTGGTGTAGTCACAGAATGGGATGCCCCAAAAACCAGCAGTAAGTACACCTGGCAGGGACAAGTAGTGCTATGCACAGCAAAAGTGTCTTTATCAGGCCTAATTTCAATTAGAATAAGTGCAAATGGTTATATGGTCTTAAACAGAGGCTGCTGTAGTCACAGAATGGGATGCCCTAAAAACCAGCAGTAAGTACACCTGGCAGGGACAAGTAGTGCTATGCACAGCAAAAGTGTCTTTATCAGGCCTAATTTCAATTAGAATAAGTGCAAATGGTTATATGGTCTTAAACAGAGGCTGCTGTAGTCACAGAATGGGATGCCCTAAAAACCAGCAGTAAGTACACCTGGCAGGGACAAGTAGTGCTATGCACAGCAAAAGTGTCTTTATCAGGCCTAATTTCAATTAGAATAAGTGCAAATGGTTATATGGTGTTAAACAGAGGCTGCTGTAGTCACAGAATGGGATGCCCTAAAAACCAGCAGTAAGTACACCTGGCAGGGACAAGTAGTGCTATGCACAGCAAAAGTGTCTTTATCAGGCCTAATTTCAATTAGAATAAGTGCAAATGGTTATATGGTGTTAAACAGAGGCTGCTGTAGTCACAGAATGGGATGCCCTAAAAACCAGCAGTAAGTACACCTGGCAGGGACAAGTAGTGCTATGCACAGCAAAAGTGTCTTTATCAGGCCTAATTTCAATTAGAATAAGTGCAAATGGTTATATGGTCTTAAACAGAGGCTGGTGTAGTCACAGAATGGGATGCCCCAAAAACCAGCAGTAAGTACACCTGGCAGGTCCAGTAGTGCTATGCACAGCAAAAGTGTCTTTATCAGGCCTAATTTCAATTAGAATAAGTGCAAATGGTTATATGGTCTTAAACAGAGGCTGCTGTAGTCACAGAATGGGATGCCCTAAAAACCAGCAGTAAGTACACCTGGCAGGGACAAGTAGTGCTATGCACAGCAAAAGTGTCTTTATCAGGCCTAATTTCAATTAGAATAAGTGCAAATGGTTATATGGTCTTAAACAGAGGCTGGTGTAGTCACAGAATGGGATGCCCCAAAAACCAGCAGTAAGTACACCTGGCAGGGTCCAGTAGTGCTATGCACAGCAAAAGTGTCTTTATCAGGCCTAATTTCAATTAGAATAAGTGCAAATGGTTATATGGTCTTAAACAGAGGCTGCTGTAGTCACAGAATGGGATGCCCTAAAAACCAGCAGTAAGTACACCTGGCAGGGACAAGTAGTGCTATGCACAGCAAAAGTGTCTTTATCAGGCCTAATTTCAATTAGAATAAGTGCAAATGGTTATATGGTCTTAAACAGAGGCTGGTGTAGTCACAGAATGGGATGCCCCAAAAACCAGCAGTAAGTACACCTGGCAGGGTCCAGTAGTGCTATGCACAGCAAAAGTGTCTTTATCAGGCCTAATTTCAATTAGAATAAGTGCAAATGGTTATATGGTGTTAAACAGAGGCTGCTGTAGTCACAGAATGGGATGCCCTAAAAACCAGCAGTAAGTACACCTGGCAGGGACAAGTAGTGCTATGCACAGCAAAAGTGTCTTTATCAGGCCTAATTTCAATTAGAATAAGTGCAAATGGTTATATGGTCTTAAACAGAGGCTGCTGTAGTCACAGAATGGGATGCCCCAAAAACCAGCAGTAAGTACACCTGGCAGGGACAAGTAGTGCTATGCACAGCAAAAGTGTCTTTATCAGGCCTAATTTCAATTAGAATAAGTGCAAATGGTTATATGGTCTTAAACAGAGGCTGGTGTAGTCACAGAATGGGATGCCCTAAAAACCAGCAGTAAGTACACCTGGCAGGGACAAGTAGTGCTATGCACAGCAAAAGTGTCTTTATCAGGCCTAATTTCAATTAGAATAAGTGCAAATGGTTATATGGTCTTAAACAGAGGCTGGTGTAGTCACAGAATGGGATGCCCCAAAAACCAGCAGTAAGTACACCTGGCAGGGTCCAGTAGTGCTATGCACAGCAAAAGTGTCTTTATCAGGCCTAATTTCAATTAGAATAAGTGCAAATGGTTATATGGTGTTAAACAGAGGCTGCTGTAGTCACAGAATGGGATGCCCTAAAAACCAGCAGTAAGTACACCTGGCAGGGACAAGTAGTGCTATGCACAGCAAAAGTGTCTTTATCAGGCCTAATTTCAATTAGAATAAGTGCAAATGGTTATATGGTCTTAAACAGAGGCTGCTGTAGTCACAGAATGGGATGCCCCAAAAACCAGCAGTAAGTACACCTGGCAGGGACAAGTAGTGCTATGCACAGCAAAAGTGTCTTTATCAGGCCTAATTTCAATTAGAATAAGTGCAAATGGTTATATGGTGTTAAACAGAGGCTGCTGTAGTCACAGAATGGGATGCCCTAAAAACCAGCAGTAAGTACACCTGGCAGGGACAAGTAGTGCTATGCACAGCAAAAGTGTCTTTATCAGGCCTAATTTCAATTAGAATAAGTGCAAATGGTTATATGGTCTTAAACAGAGGCTGGTGTAGTCACAGAATGGGATGCCCCAAAAACCAGCAGTAAGTACACCTGGCAGGGACAAGTAGTGCTATGCACAGCAAAAGTGTCTTTATCAGGCCTAATTTCAATTAGAATAAGTGCAAATGGTTATATGGTCTTAAACAGAGGCTGGTGTAGTCACAGAATGGGATGCCCCAAAAACCAGCAGTAAGTACACCTGGCAGGGACAAGTAGTGCTATGCACAGCAAAAGTGTCTTTATCAGGCCTAATTTCAATTAGAATAAGTGCAAATGGTTATATGGTCTTAAACAGAGGCTGCTGTAGTCACAGAATGGGATGCCCTAAAAACCAGCAGTAAGTACATCTGGCAGGGACAAGTAGTGCTATGCACAGCAAAAGTGTCTTTATCAGGCCTAATTTCAATTAGAATAAGTGCAAATGGTTATATGGTGTTAAACAGAGGCTGCTGTAGTCACAGAATGGGATGCCCTAAAAACCATCAGTAAGTACACCTGGCAGGGACAAGTAGTGCTATGCACAGCAAAAGTGTCTTTATCAGGCGTAATTTCAATTAGAATAAGTGCAAATGGTTATATGGTCTTAAACAGAGGCTGCTGTAGTCACAGAATGGGATGCCCTAAAAACCAGCAGTAAGTACACCTGGCAGGGACAAGTAGTGCTATGCACAGCAAAAGTGTCTTTATCTTGCCTAATTTCAATTAGAATAAGTGCAAATGGTTATATGGTCTTAAACAGAGGCTGGTGTAGTCACAGAATGGGATGCCCCAAAAACCAGCAGTAAGTACACCTGGCAGGGACAAGTAGTGCTATGCACAGCAAAAGTGTCTTTATCAGGCCTAATTTCAATTAGAATAAGTGCAAATGGTTATATGGTCTTAAACAGAGGCTGCTGTAGTCACAGAATGGGATGCCCTAAAAACCAGCAGTAAGTACACCTGGCAGGGACAAGTAGTGCTATGCACAGCAAAAGTGTCTTTATCAGGCCTAATTTCAATTAGAATAAGTGCAAATGGTTATATGGTCTTAAACAGAGGCTGGTGTAGTCACAGAATGGGATGCCCTAAAAACCAGCAGTAAGTACACCTGGCAGGGACAAGTAGTGCTATGCACAGCAAAAGTGTCTTTATCAGGCCTAATTTCAATTAGAATAAGTGCAAATGGTTATATGGTCTTAAACAGAGGCTGGTGTAGTCACAGAATGGGATGCCCCAAAAACCAGCAGTAAGTACACCTGGCAGGGACAAGTAGTGCTATGCACAGCAAAAGTGTCTTTATCAGGCCTAATTTCAATTAGAATAAGTGCAAATGGTTATATGGTGTTAAACAGAGGCTGCTGTAGTCACAGAATGGGATGCCCTAAAAACCAGCAGTAAGTACACCTGGCAGGGACAAGTAGTGCTATGCACTGCAAAAGTGTCTTTATCAGGCCTAATTTCAATTAGAATAAGTACAAGTGGTTATATGGTGTTAAACAGAGGCTGCTGTAGTCACAGAATGGGATGCCCTAAAAACCAGCAGTAAGTACACCTGGCAGGGACAAGTAGTGCTATGCACAGCAAAAGTGTCTTTATCAGGCCTAATTTCAATTAGAATAAGTGCAAATGGTTATATGGTCTTAAACAGAGGCTGGTGTAGTCACAGAATGGGATGCCCTAAAACCAGCAGTAAGTACACCTGGCAGGGACAAGTAGTGCTATGCACAGCAAAAATGTCTTTATCAGGCCTAATTTCAATTAGAATAAGTGCAAATGGTTATATGGTCTTAAACAGAGGCTGGTGTAGTCACAGAATGGGATGCCCCAAAAACCAGCAATAAGTACACCTGGCAAGGACAAGTAGTGCTATGCACAGCAAAAGTGTCTTTATCAGGCCTAATTTCAATTAGAATAAGTGCAAATGGTTATATGGTCTTAAACAGAGGCTGGTGTAGTCACAGAATGGGATGCCCCAAAAACCAGCAGTAAGTACACCTGGCAGGGACAAGTAGTGCTATGCACAGCAAAAGTGTCTTTATCAGGCCTAATTTCAATTAGAATAAGTGCAAATGGTTATATGGTGTTAAACAGAGGCTGGTGTAGTCACAGAATGGGATGCCCTAAAAACCAGCAGAAAGTACACCTGGCAGGGACAAGTAGTGCTATGCACAGCAAAAGTGTCTTTATCAGGCCTAATTTCAATTAGAATAAGTACAAATGGTTATATGGTGTTAAACAGAGGCTGCTGTAGTCACAGAATGGGATGCCCTAAAAACCAGCAGTAAGTACACCTGGCAGGGACAAGTAGTGCTATGCACAGCAAAAGTGTCTTTATCAGGCCTAATTTCAATTAGAATAAGTGCAAATGGTTATATGGTCTTAAACAGAGGCTGCTGTAGTCACAGAATGGGATGCCCTAAAAACCAGCAGTAAGTACACCTGGCAGGGACAAGTAGTGCTATGCACAGCAAAAGTGTCTTTATCAGGCCTAATTTCAATTAGAATAAGTGCAAATGGTTATATGGTCTTAAACAGAGGCTGCTGTAGTCACAGAATGGGATGCCCCAAAAACCAGCAGTAAGTACACCTGGCAGGGACAAGTAGTGCTATGCACAGCAAAAGTGTCTTTATCAGGCCTAATTTCAATTAGAATAAGTGCAAATGGTTATATGGTCTTAAACAGAGGCTGGTGTAGTCACAGAATGGGATGCCCCAAAAACCAGCAGTAAGTACACCTGGCAGGGACAAGTAGTGCTATGCACAGCAAAAGTGTCTTTATCAGGCCTAATTTCAATTAGAATAAGTGCAAATGGTTATATGGTCTTAAACAGAGGCTGCTGTAGTCACAGAATGGGATGCCCTAAAAACCAGCAGTAAGTACACCTGGCAGGGACAAGTAGTGCTATGCACAGCAAAAGTGTCTTTATCAGGCCTAATTTCAATTAGAATAAGTGCAAATGGTTATATGGTCTTAAACAGAGGCTGCTGTAGTCACAGAATGGGATGCCCTAAAAACCAGCAGTAAGTACACCTGGCAGGGACAAGTAGTGCTATGCACAGCAAAAGTGTCTTTATCAGGCCTAATTTCAATTAGAATAAGTGCAAATGGTTATATGGTGTTAAACAGAGGCTGCTGTAGTCACAGAATGGGATGCCCTAAAAACCAGCAGTAAGTACACCTGGCAGGGACAAGTAGTGCTATGCACAGCAAAAGTGTCTTTATCAGGCCTAATTTCAATTAGAATAAGTGCAAATGGTTATATGGTGTTAAACAGAGGCTGCTGTAGTCACAGAATGGGATGCCCTAAAAACCAGCAGTAAGTACACCTGGCAGGGACAAGTAGTGCTATGCACAGCAAAAGTGTCTTTATCAGGCCTAATTTCAATTAGAATAAGTGCAAATGGTTATATGGTCTTAAACAGAGGCTGCTGTAGTCACAGAATGGGATGCCCTAAAAACCAGCAGTAAGTACACCTGGCAGGGACAAGTAGTGCTATGCACAGCAAAAGTGTCTTTATCAGGCCTAATTTCAATTAGAATAAGTGCAAATGGTTATATGGTCTTAAACAGAGGCTGGTGTAGTCACAGAATGGGATGCCCCAAAAACCAGCTGTAAGTACACCTGGCAGGGTCCAGTAGTGCTATGCACAGCAAAAGTGTCTTTATCAGGCCTAATTTCAATTAGAATAAGTGCAAATGGTTATATGGTCTTAAACAGAGGCTGGTGTAGTCACAGAATGGGATGCCCCAAAAACCAGCAGTAAGTACACCTGGCAGGGACAAGTAGTGCTATGCACAGCAAAAGTGTCTTTATCAGGCCTAATTTCAATTAGAATAAGTGCAAATGGTTATATGGTCTTAAACAGAGGCTGGTGTAGTCACAGAATGGGATGCCCCAAAAACCAGCAGTAAGTACACCTGGCAGGGTCCAGTAGTGCTATGCACAGCAAAAGTGTCTTTATCAGGCCTAATTTCAATTAGAATAAGTGCAAATGGTTATATGGTGTTAAACAGAGGCTGCTGTAGTCACAGAATGGGATGCCCTAAAAACCAGCAGTAAGTACACCTGGCAGGGACAAGTAGTGCTATGCACAGCAAAAGTGTCTTTATCAGGCCTAATTTCAATTAGAATAAGTGCAAATGGTTATATGGTCTTAAACAGAGGCTGCTGTAGTCACAGAATGGGATGCCCCAAAAACCAGCAGTAAGTACACCTGGCAGGGACAAGTAGTGCTATGCACAGCAAAAGTGTCTTTATCAGGCCTAATTTCAATTAGAATAAGTGCAAATGGTTATATGGTCTTAAACAGAGGCTGGTGTAGTCACAGAATGGGATGCCCTAAAAACCAGCAGTAAGTACACCTGGCAGGGACAAGTAGTGCTATGCACAGCAAAAGTGTCTTTATCAGGCCTAATTTCAATTAGAATAAGTGCAAATGGTTATATGGTCTTAAACAGAGGCTGGTGTAGTCACAGAATGGGATGCCCCAAAAACCAGCAGTAAGTACACCTGGCAGGGACAAGTAGTGCTATGCACAGCAAAAGTGTCTTTATCAGGCCTAATTTCAATTAGAATAAGTGCAAATGGTTATATGGTCTTAAACAGAGGCTGGTGTAGTCACAGAATGGGATGCCCTAAAAACCAGCAGTAAGTACACCTGGCAGGGACAAGTAGTGCTATGCACAGCAAAAGTGTCTTTATCAGGCCTAATTTCAATTAGAATAAGTGCAAATGGTTATATGGTGTTAAACAGAGGCTGGTGTAGTCACAGAATGGGATGCCCCAAAAACCAGCAGTAAGTACACCTGGCAGGGTCCAGTAGTGCTATGCACAGCAAAAGTGTCTTTATCAGGCCTAATTTCAATTAGAATAAGTGCAAATGGTTATATGGTCTTAAACAGAGGCTGGTGTAGTCACAGAATGGGATGCCCCAAAAACCAGCAGTAAGTACACCTGGCAGGGACAAGTAGTGCTATGCACAGCAAAAGTGTCTTTATCAGGCCTAATTTCAATTAGAATAAGTGCAAATGGTTATATGGTCTTAAACAGAGGCTGGTGTAGTCACAGAATGGGATGCCCCAAAAACCAGCAGTAAGTACACCTGGCAGGGTCCAGTAGTGCTATGCACAGCAAAAGTGTCTTTATCAGGCCTAATTTCAATTAGAATAAGTGCAAATGGTTATATGGTGTTAAACAGAGGCTGCTGTAGTCACAGAATGGGATGCCCTAAAAACCAGCAGTAAGTACACCTGGTAGGGACAAGTAGTGCTATGCACAGCAAAAGTGTCTTTATCAGGCCTAATTTCAATTAGAATAAGTGCAAATGGTTATATGGTCTTAAACAGAGGCTGGTGTAGTCACAGAATGGGATGCCCTAAAACCAGCAGTAAGTACACCTGGCAGGGACAAGTAGTGCTATGCACAGCAAAAATGTCTTTATCAGGCCTAATTTCAATTAGAATAAGTGCAAATGGTTATATGGTCTTAAACAGAGGCTGGTGTAGTCACAGAATGGGATGCCCCAAAAACCAGCAATAAGTACACCTGGCAAGGACAAGTAGTGCTATGCACAGCAAAAGTGTCTTTATCAGGCCTAATGTCAATTAGAATAAGTGCAAATGGTTATATGGTCTTAAACAGAGGCTGGTGTAGTCACAGAATGGGATGCCCCAAAAACCAGCAGTAAGTACACCTGGCAGGGACAAGTAGTGCTATGCACAGCAAAAGTGTCTTTATCAGGCCTAATTTCAATTAGAATAAGTGCAAATGGTTATATGGTGTTAAACAGAGGCTGCTGTAGTCACAGAATGGGATGCCCTAAAAACCAGCAGAAAGTACACCTGGCAGGGACAAGTAGTGCTATGCACAGCAAAAGTGTCTTTATCAGGCCTAATTTCAATTAGAATAAGTACAAATGGTTATATGGTGTTAAACAGAGGCTGCTGTAGTCACAGAATGGGATGCCCTAAAAACCAGCAGTAAGTACACCTGGCAGGGACAAGTAGTGCTATGCACAGCAAAAGTGTCTTTATCAGGCCTAATTTCAATTAGAATAAGTGCAAATGGTTATATGGTCTTAAACAGAGGCTGCTGTAGTCACAGAATGGGATGCCCTAAAAACCAGCAGTAAGTACACCTGGCAGGGACAAGTAGTGCTATGCACAGCAAAAGTGTCTTTATCAGGCCTAATTTCAATTAGAATAAGTGCAAATGGTTATATGGTCTTAAACAGAGGCTGCTGTAGTCACAGAATGGGATGCCCCAAAAACCAGCAGTAAGTACACCTGGCAGGGACAAGTAGTGCTATGCACAGCAAAAGTGTCTTTATCAGGCCTAATTTCAATTAGAATAAGTGCAAATGGTTATATGGTCTTAAACAGAGGCTGGTGTAGTCACAGAATGGGATGCCCCAAAAACCAGCAGTAAGTACACCTGGCAGGGACAAGTAGTGCTATGCACAGCAAAAGTGTCTTTATCAGGCCTAATTTCAATTAGAATAAGTGCAAATGGTTATATGGTCTTAAACAGAGGCTGCTGTAGTCACAGAATGGGATGCCCTAAAAACCAGCAGTAAGTACACCTGGCAGGGACAAGTAGTGCTATGCACAGCAAAAGTGTCTTTATCAGGCCTAATTTCAATTAGAATAAGTGCAAATGGTTATATGGTCTTAAACAGAGGCTGCTGTAGTCACAGAATGGGATGCCCTAAAAACCAGCAGTAAGTACACCTGGCAGGGACAAGTAGTGCTATGCACAGCAAAAGTGTCTTTATCAGGCCTAATTTCAATTAGAATAAGTGCAAATGGTTATATGGTGTTAAACAGAGGCTGCTGTAGTCACAGAATGGGATGCCCTAAAAACCAGCAGTAAGTACACCTGGCAGGGACAAGTAGTGCTATGCACAGCAAAAGTGTCTTTATCAGGCCTAATTTCAATTAGAATAAGTGCAAATGGTTATATGGTCTTAAACAGAGGCTGCTGTAGTCACAGAATGGGATGCCCCAAAAACCAGCAGTAAGTACACCTGGCAGGGACAAGTAGTGCTATGCACAGCAAAAGTGTCTTTATCAGGCCTAATTTCAATTAGAATAAGTGCAAATGGTTATATGGTCTTAAACAGAGGCTGCTGTAGTCACAGAATGGGATGCCCTAAAAAGCAGCAGTAAGTACACCTGGCAGGGACAAGTAGTGCTATGCACAGCAAAAGTGTCTTTATCAGGCCTAATTTCAATTAGAATAAGTGCAAATGGTTATATGGTCTTAAACAGAGGCTGGTGTAGTCACAGAATGGGATGCCCCAAAAACCAGCAGTAAGTACACCTGGCAGGGACAAGTAGTGCTATGCACAGCAAAAGTGTCTTTATCAGGCCTAATTTCAATTAGAATAAGTGCAAATGGTTATATGGTCTTAAACAGAGGCTGGTGTAGTCACAGAATGGGATGCTCAAAAAACCAGCAGTAAGTACACCTGGCAGGGACAAGTAGTGCTATGCACAGCAAAAGTGTCTTTATCAGGCCTAATTTCAATTAGAATAAGTGCAAATGGTTATATGGTCTTAAACAGAGGCTGCTGTAGTCACAGAATGGGATGCCCTAAAAACCTGCAGTAAGTACACCTGGCAGGGACAAGTAGTGCTATGCACAGCAAAAGTGTCTTTATCAGGCCTAATTTCAATTAGAATAAGTGCAAATGGTTATATGGTGTTAAACAGAGGCTGCTGTAGTCACAGAATGGGATGCCCTAAAAACCAGCAGTAAGTACACCTGGCAGGGACAAGTAGTGCTATGCACAGCAAAAGTGTCTTTATCAGGCCTAATTTCAATTAGAATAAGTGCAAATGGTTATATGGTCTTAAACAGAGGCTGGTGTAGTCACAGAATGGGATGCCCCAAAAACCAGCAGTAAGTACACCTGGCAGGGACAAGTAGTGCTATGCACAGCAAAAGTGTCTTTATCAGGCCTAATTTCGATTAGAATAAGTGCAAATGGTTATATGGTCTTAAACAGAGGCTGCTGTAGTCACAGAATGGGATGCCCTAAAAACCAGCAGTAAGTACACCTGGCAGGGACAAGTAGTGCTATGCACAGCAAAAGTGTCTTTATCAGGCCTAATTTCAATTAGAATAAGTGCAAATGGTTATATGGTCTTAAACAGAGGCTGCTGTAGTCACAGAATGGGATGCCCCAAAAACCAGCAGTAAGTACACCTGGCAGGGACAAGTAGTGCTATGCACAGCAAAAGTGTCTTTATCAGGCCTAATTTCAATTAGAATAACTGCAAATGGTTATATGGTCTTAAACAGAGGCTGGTGTAGTCACAGAATGGGATGCCCTAAAAACCAGCAGTAAGTACACCTGGCAGGGACAAGTAGTGCTATGCACAGCAAAATTGTCTTTATCAGGCCTAATTTCAATTAGAATAAGTGCAAATGGTTATATGGTCTTAAACAGAGGCTGGTGTAGTCACAGAATGGGATGCCCTAAAAACCAGCAGTAAGTACACCTGGCAGGGACAAGTAGTGCTATGCACAGCAAAAGTGTCTTTATCAGGCCTAATTTCAATTAGAATAAGTGCAAATGGTTATATGGTGTTAAACAGAGGCTGGTGTAGTCACAGAATGGGATGCCCCAAAAACCAGCAGTAAGTACACCTGGCAGGGTCCAGTAGTGCTATGCACAGCAAAAGTGTCTTTATCAGGCCTAATTTCAATTAGAATAAGTGCAAATGGTTATATGGTCTTAAACAGAGGCTGGTGTTGTCACAGAATGGGATGCCCCAAAAACCAGCAGTAAGTACACCTGGCAGGGACAAGTAGTGCTATGCACAGCAAAAGTGTCTTTATCAGGCCTAATTTCAATTAGAATAAGTGCAAATGGTTATATGGTCTTAAACAGAGGCTGGTGTAGTCACAGAATGGGATGCCCCAAAAACCAGCAGTAAGTACACCTGGCAGGGTCCAGTAGTGCTATGCACAGCAAAAGTGTCTTTATCAGGCCTAATTTCAATTAGAATAAGTGCAAATGGTTATATGGTGTTAAACAGAGGCTGCTGTAGTCACAGAATGGGATGCCCTAAAAACCAGCAGTAAGTACACCTGGTAGGGACAAGTAGTGCTATGCACAGCAAAAGTGTCTTTATCAGGCCTAATTTCAATTAGAATAAGTGCAAATGGTTATATGGTCTTAAACAGAGGCTGCTGTAGTCACAGAATGGGATGCCCCAAAAACCAGCAGTAAGTACACCTGGCAGGGACAAGTAGTGCTATGCACAGCAAAAGTGTCTTTATCAGGCCTAATTTCAATTAGAATAAGTGCAAATGGTTATATGGTCTTAAACAGAGGCTGGTGTAGTCACAGAATGGGATGCCCTAAAACCAGCAGTAAGTACACCTGGCAGGGACAAGTAGTGCTATGCACAGCAAAAATGTCTTTATCAGGCCTAATTTCAATTAGAATAAGTGCAAATGGTTATATGGTCTTAAACAGAGGCTGGTGTAGTCACAGAATGGGATGCCCCAAAAACCAGCAATAAGTACACCTGGCAAGGACAAGTAGTGCTATGCACAGCAAAAGTGTCTTTATCAGGCCTAATTTCAATTAGAATAAGTGCAAATGGTTATATGGTCTTAAACAGAGGCTGGTGTAGTCACAGAATGGGATGCCCCAAAAACCAGCAGTAAGTACACCTGGCAGGGACAAGTAGTGCTATGCACAGCAAAAGTGTCTTTATCAGGCCTAATTTCAATTAGAATAAGTGCAAATGGTTATATGGTGTTAAACAGAGGCTGCTGTAGTCACAGAATGGGATGCCCTAAAAACCAGCAGAAAGTACACCTGGCAGGGACAAGTAGTGCTATGCACAGCAAAAGTGTCTTTATCAGGCCTAATTTCAATTAGAATAAGTACAAATGGTTATATGGTGTTAAACAGAGGCTGCTGTAGTCACAGAATGGGATGCCCTAAAAACCAGCAGTAAGTACACCTGGCAGGGACAAGTAGTGCTATGCACAGCAAAAGTGTCTTTATCAGGCCTAATTTCAATTAGAATAAGTGCAAATGGTTATATGGTCTTAAACAGAGGCTGCTGTAGTCACAGAATGGGATGCCCTAAAAACCAGCAGTAAGTACACCTGGCAGGGACAAGTAGTGCTATGCACAGCAAAAGTGTCTTTATCAGGCCTAATTTCAATTAGAATAAGTGCAAATGGTTATATGGTCTTAAACAGAGGCTGCTGTAGTCACAGAATGGGATGCCCCAAAAACCAGCAGTAAGTACACCTGGCAGGGACAAGTAGTGCTATGCACAGCAAAAGTGTCTTTATCAGGCCTAATTTCAATTAGAATAAGTGCAAATGGTTATATGGTCTTAAACAGAGGCTGGTGTAGTCACAGAATGGGATGCCCCAAAAACCAGCAGTAAGTACACCTGGCAGGGACAAGTAGTGCTATGCACAGCAAAAGTGTCTTTATCAGGCCTAATTTCAATTAGAATAAGTGCAAATGGTTATATGGTCTTAAACAGAGGCTGCTGTAGTCACAGAATGGGATGCCCTAAAAACCAGCAGTAAGTACACCTGGCAGGGACAAGTAGTGCTATGCACAGCAAAAGTGTCTTTATCAGGCCTAATTTCAATTAGAATAAGTGCAAATGGTTATATGGTCTTAAACAGAGGCTGCTGTAGTCACAGAATGGGATGCCCTAAAAACCAGCAGTAAGTACACCTGGCAGGGACAAGTAGTGCTATGCACAGCAAAAGTGTCTTTATCAGGCCTAATTTCAATTAGAATAAGTGCAAATGGTTATATGGTGTTAAACAGAGGCTGCTGTAGTCACAGAATGGGATGCCCTAAAAACCAGCAGTAAGTACACCTGGCAGGGACAAGTAGTGCTATGCACAGCAAAAGTGTCTTTATCAGGCCTAATTTCAATTAGAATAAGTGCAAATGGTTATATGGTCTTAAACAGAGGCTGCTGTAGTCACAGAATGGGATGCCCCAAAAACCAGCAGTAAGTACACCTGGCAGGGACAAGTAGTGCTATGCACAGCAAAAGTGTCTTTATCAGGCCTAATTTCAATTAGAATAAGTGCAAATGGTTATATGGTCTTAAACAGAGGCTGCTGTAGTCACAGAATGGGATGCCCTAAAAACCAGCAGTAAGTACACCTGGCAGGGACAAGTAGTGCTATGCACAGCAAAAGTGTCTTTATCAGGCCTAATTTCAATTAGAATAAGTGCAAATGGTTATATGGTCTTAAACAGAGGCTGGTGTAGTCACAGAATGGGATGCCCCAAAAACCAGCAGTAAGTACACCTGGCAGGGACAAGTAGTGCTATGCACAGCAAAAGTGTCTTTATCAGGCCTAATTTCAATTAGAATAAGTGCAAATGGTTATATGGTCTTAAACAGAGGCTGGTGTAGTCACAGAATGGGATGCTCAAAAAACCAGCAGTAAGTACACCTGGCAGGGACAAGTAGTGCTATGCACAGCAAAAGTGTCTTTATCAGGCCTAATTTCAATTAGAATAAGTGCAAATGGTTATATGGTCTTAAACAGAGGCTGCTGTAGTCACAGAATGGGATGCCCTAAAAACCTGCAGTAAGTACACCTGGCAGGGACAAGTAGTGCTATGCACAGCAAAAGTGTCTTTATCAGGCCTAATTTCAATTAGAATAAGTGCAAATGGTTATATGGTGTTAAACAGAGGCTGCTGTAGTCACAGAATGGGATGCCCTAAAAACCAGCAGTAAGTACACCTGGCAGGGACAAGTAGTGCTATGCACAGCAAAAGTGTCTTTATCAGGCCTAATTTCAATTAGAATAAGTGCAAATGGTTATATGGTCTTAAACAGAGGCTGGTGTAGTCACAGAATGGGATGCCCCAAAAACCAGCAGTAAGTACACCTGGCAGGGACAAGTAGTGCTATGCACAGCAAAAGTGTCTTTATCAGGCCTAATTTCAATTAGAATAAGTGCAAATGGTTATATGGTCTTAAACAGAGGCTGCTGTAGTCACAGAATGGGATGCCCTAAAAACCAGCAGTAAGTACACCTGGCAGGGACAAGTAGTGCTATGCACAGCAAAAGTGTCTTTATCAGGCCTAATTTCAATTAGAATAAGTGCAAATGGTTATATGGTCTTAAACAGAGGCTGCTGTAGTCACAGAATGGGATGCCCCAAAAACCAGCAGTAAGTACACCTGGCAGGGACAAGTAGTGCTATGCACAGCAAAAGTGTCTTTATCAGGCCTAATTTCAATTAGAATAAGTGCAAATGGTTATATGGTCTTAAACAGAGGCTGGTGTAGTCACAGAATGGGATGCCCTAAAAACCAGCAGTAAGTACACCTGGCAGGGACAAGTAGTGCTATGCACAGCAAAAGTGTCTTTATCAGGCCTAATTTCAATTAGAATAAGTGCAAATGGTTATATGGTCTTAAACAGAGGCTGGTGTAGTCACAGAATGGGATGCCCTAAAAACCAGCAGTAAGTACACCTGGCAGGGACAAGTAGTGCTATGCACAGCAAAAGTGTCTTTATCAGGCCTAATTTCAATTAGAATAAGTGCAAATGGTTATATGGTGTTAAACAGAGGCTGGTGTAGTCACAGAATGGGATGCCCCAAAAACCAGCAGTAAGTACACCTGGCAGGGTCCAGTAGTGCTATGCACAGCAAAAGTGTCTTTATCAGGCCTAATTTCAATTAGAATAAGTGCAAATGGTTATATGGTCTTAAACAGAGGCTGGTGTTGTCACAGAATGGGATGCCCCAAAAACCAGCAGTAAGTACACCTGGCAGGGACAAGTAGTGCTATGCACAGCAAAAGTGTCTTTATCAGGCCTAATTTCAATTAGAATAAGTGCAAATGGTTATATGGTCTTAAACAGAGGCTGGTGTAGTCACAGAATGGGATGCCCCAAAAACCAGCAGTAAGTACACCTGGCAGGGTCCAGTAGTGCTATGCACAGCAAAAGTGTCTTTATCAGGCCTAATTTCAATTAGAATAAGTGCAAATGGTTATATGGTGTTAAACAGAGGCTGCTGTAGTCACAGAATGGGATGCCCTAAAAACCAGCAGTAAGTACACCTGGTAGGGACAAGTAGTGCTATGCACAGCAAAAGTGTCTTTATCAGGCCTAATTTCAATTAGAATAAGTGCAAATGGTTATATGGTCTTAAACAGAGGCTGCTGTAGTCACAGAATGGGATGCCCCAAAAACCAGCAGTAAGTACACCTGGCAGGGACAAGTAGTGCTATGCACAGCAAAAGTGTCTTTATCAGGCCTAATTTCAATTAGAATAAGTGCAAATGGTTATATGGTCTTAAACAGAGGCTGGTGTAGTCACAGAATGGGATGCCCTAAAAACCAGCAGTAAGTACACCTGGCAGGGACAAGTAGTGCTATGCACAGCAAAAGTGTCTTTATCAGGCCTAATTTCAATTAGAATAAGTGCAAATGGTTATATGGTCTTAAACAGAGGCTGGTGTAGTCACAGAATGGGATGCCCCAAAAACCAGCAATAAGTACACCTGGCAAGGACAAGTAGTGCTATGCACAGCAAAAGTGTCTTTATCAGGCCTAATTTTAATTAGAATAAGTGCAAATGGTTATATGGTCTTAAACAGAGGCTGCTGTAGTCACAGAATGGGATGCCCTAAAAACCAGCAGTAAGTACACCTGGCAAGGACAAGTAGTGCTATGCACAGCAAAAGTGTCTTTATCAGGCCTAATTTCAATTAGAATAAGTGCAAATGGTTATATGGTCTTAAACAGAGGCTGCTGTAGTCACAGAATGGGATGCCCTAAAAACCAGCAGTAAGTACACCTGGCAGGGACAAGTAGTGCTATGCACAGCAAAAGTGTCTTTATCAGGCCTAATTTCAATTAGAATAAGTGCAAATGGTTATATGGTCTTAAACAGAGGCTGGTGTAGTCACAGAATGGGATGCCCCAAAAACCAGCAGTAAGTACACCTGGCAGGGACAAGTAGTGCTATGCACAGCAAAAGTGTCTTTATCAGGCCTAATTTCAATTAGAATAAGTGCAAATGGTTATATGGTCTTAAACAGAGGCTGGTGTAGTCACAGAATGGGATGCCCTAAAAACCAGCAGTAAGTACACCTGGCAGGGACAAGTAGTGCTATGCACAGCAAAAGTGTCTTTATCAGGCCTAATTTCAATTAGAATAAGTGCAAATGGTTATATGGTGTTAAACAGAGGCTGGTGTAGTCACAGAATGGGATGCCCCAAAAACCAGCAGTAAGTACACCTGGCAGGGTCCAGTAGTGCTATGCACAGCAAAAGTGTCTTTATCAGGCCTAATTTCAATTAGAATAAGTGCAAATGGTTATATGGTCTTAAACAGAGGCTGGTGTTGTCACAGAATGGGATGCCCCAAAAACCAGCAGTAAGTACACCTGGCAGGGACAAGTAGTGCTATGCACAGCAAAAGTGTCTTTATCAGGCCTAATTTCAATTAGAATAAGTGCAAATGGTTATATGGTCTTAAACAGAGGCTGGTGTAGTCACAGAATGGGATGCCCCAAAAACCAGCAGTAAGTACACCTGGCAGGGTCCAGTAGTGCTATGCACAGCAAAAGTGTCTTTATCATGCCTAATTTCAATTAGAATAAGTGCAAATGGTTATATGGTGTTAAACAGAGGCAGCTGTAGTCACAGAATGGGATGCCCTAAAAACCAGCAGTAAGTACACCTGGTAGGGACAAGTAGTGCTATGCACAGCAAAAGTGTCTTTATCAGGCCTAATTTCAATTAGAATAAGTACAAATGGTTATATGGTCTTAAACAGAGGCTGCTGTAGTCACAGAATGGGATGCCCTAAAAACCAGCAGTAAGTACACCTGGCAGGGACAAGTAGTGCTATGCACAGCAAAAGTGTCTTTATCTTGCCTAATTTCAATTAGAATAAGTGCAAATGGTTATATGGTCTTAAACAGAGGCTGGTGTAGTCACAGAATGGGATGCCCCAAAAACCAGCAGTAAGTACACCTGGCAGGGACAAGTAGTGCTATGCACAGCAAAAGTGTCTTTATCAGGCCTAATTTCAATTAGAATAAGTGCAAATGGTTATATGGTCTTAAACAGAGGCTGCTGTAGTCACAGAATGGGATGCCCTAAAAACCAGCAGTAAGTACACCTGGCAGGGACAAGTAGTGCTATGCACAGCAAAAGTGTCTTTATCAGGCCTAATTTCAATTAGAATAAGTGCAAATGGTTATATGGTCTTAAACAGAGGCTGGTGTAGTCACAGAATGGGATGCCCTAAAAACCAGCAGTAAGTACACCTGGCAGGGACAAGTAGTGCTATGCACAGCAAAAGTGTCTTTATCAGGCCTAATTTCAATTAGAATAAGTGCAAATGGTTATATGGTCTTAAACAGAGGCTGGTGTAGTCACAGAATGGGATGCCCCAAAAACCAGCAGTAAGTACACCTGGCAGGGACAAGTAGTGCTATGCACAGCAAAAGTGTCTTTATCAGGCCTAATTTCAATTAGAATAAGTGCAAATGGTTATATGGTGTTAAACAGAGGCTGCTGTAGTCACAGAATGGGATGCCCTAAAAACCAGCAGTAAGTACACCTGGCAGGGACAAGTAGTGCTATGCACTGCAAAAGTGTCTTTATCAGGCCTAATTTCAATTAGAATAAGTACAAGTGGTTATATGGTGTTAAACAGAGGCTGCTGTAGTCACAGAATGGGATGCCCTAAAAACCAGCAGTAAGTACACCTGGCAGGGACAAGTAGTGCTATGCACAGCAAAAGTGTCTTTATCAGGCCTAATTTCAATTAGAATAAGTGCAAATGGTTATATGGTCTTAAACAGAGGCTGGTGTAGTCACAGAATGGGATGCCCTAAAACCAGCAGTAAGTACACCTGGCAGGGACAAGTAGTGCTATGCACAGCAAAAATGTCTTTATCAGGCCTAATTTCAATTAGAATAAGTGCAAATGGTTATATGGTCTTAAACAGAGGCTGGTGTAGTCACAGAATGGGATGCCCCAAAAACCAGCAATAAGTACACCTGGCAAGGACAAGTAGTGCTATGCACAGCAAAAGTGTCTTTATCAGGCCTAATTTCAATTAGAATAAGTGCAAATGGTTATATGGTCTTAAACAGAGGCTGGTGTAGTCACAGAATGGGATGCCCCAAAAACCAGCAGTAAGTACACCTGGCAGGGACAAGTAGTGCTATGCACAGCAAAAGTGTCTTTATCAGGCCTAATTTCAATTAGAATAAGTGCAAATGGTTATATGGTGTTAAACAGAGGCTGGTGTAGTCACAGAATGGGATGCCCTAAAAACCAGCAGAAAGTACACCTGGCAGGGACAAGTAGTGCTATGCACAGCAAAAGTGTCTTTATCAGGCCTAATTTCAATTAGAATAAGTACAAATGGTTATATGGTGTTAAACAGAGGCTGCTGTAGTCACAGAATGGGATGCCCTAAAAACCAGCAGTAAGTACACCTGGCAGGGACAAGTAGTGCTATGCACAGCAAAAGTGTCTTTATCAGGCCTAATTTCAATTAGAATAAGTGCAAATGGTTATATGGTCTTAAACAGAGGCTGCTGTAGTCACAGAATGGGATGCCCTAAAAACCAGCAGTAAGTACACCTGGCAGGGACAAGTAGTGCTATGCACAGCAAAAGTGTCTTTATCAGGCCTAATTTCAATTAGAATAAGTGCAAATGGTTATATGGTCTTAAACAGAGGCTGCTGTAGTCACAGAATGGGATGCCCCAAAAACCAGCAGTAAGTACACCTGGCAGGGACAAGTAGTGCTATGCACAGCAAAAGTGTCTTTATCAGGCCTAATTTCAATTAGAATAAGTGCAAATGGTTATATGGTCTTAAACAGAGGCTGGTGTAGTCACAGAATGGGATGCCCCAAAAACCAGCAGTAAGTACACCTGGCAGGGACAAGTAGTGCTATGCACAGCAAAAGTGTCTTTATCAGGCCTAATTTCAATTAGAATAAGTGCAAATGGTTATATGGTCTTAAACAGAGGCTGCTGTAGTCACAGAATGGGATGCCCTAAAAACCAGCAGTAAGTACACCTGGCAGGGACAAGTAGTGCTATGCACAGCAAAAGTGTCTTTATCAGGCCTAATTTCAATTAGAATAAGTGCAAATGGTTATATGGTCTTAAACAGAGGCTGCTGTAGTCACAGAATGGGATGCCCTAAAAACCAGCAGTAAGTACACCTGGCAGGGACAAGTAGTGCTATGCACAGCAAAAGTGTCTTTATCAGGCCTAATTTCAATTAGAATAAGTGCAAATGGTTATATGGTGTTAAACAGAGGCTGCTGTAGTCACAGAATGGGATGCCCTAAAAACCAGCAGTAAGTACACCTGGCAGGGACAAGTAGTGCTATGCACAGCAAAAGTGTCTTTATCAGGCCTAATTTCAATTAGAATAAGTGCAAATGGTTATATGGTGTTAAACAGAGGCTGCTGTAGTCACAGAATGGGATGCCCTAAAAACCAGCAGTAAGTACACCTGGCAGGGACAAGTAGTGCTATGCACAGCAAAAGTGTCTTTATCAGGCCTAATTTCAATTAGAATAAGTGCAAATGGTTATATGGTCTTAAACAGAGGCTGCTGTAGTCACAGAATGGGATGCCCTAAAAACCAGCAGTAAGTACACCTGGCAGGGACAAGTAGTGCTATGCACAGCAAAAGTGTCTTTATCAGGCCTAATTTCAATTAGAATAAGTGCAAATGGTTATATGGTCTTAAACAGAGGCTGGTGTAGTCACAGAATGGGATGCCCCAAAAACCAGCTGTAAGTACACCTGGCAGGGTCCAGTAGTGCTATGCACAGCAAAAGTGTCTTTATCAGGCCTAATTTCAATTAGAATAAGTGCAAATGGTTATATGGTCTTAAACAGAGGCTGGTGTAGTCACAGAATGGGATGCCCCAAAAACCAGCAGTAAGTACACCTGGCAGGGACAAGTAGTGCTATGCACAGCAAAAGTGTCTTTATCAGGCCTAATTTCAATTAGAATAAGTGCAAATGGTTATATGGTCTTAAACAGAGGCTGGTGTAGTCACAGAATGGGATGCCCCAAAAACCAGCAGTAAGTACACCTGGCAGGGTCCAGTAGTGCTATGCACAGCAAAAGTGTCTTTATCAGGCCTAATTTCAATTAGAATAAGTGCAAATGGTTATATGGTGTTAAACAGAGGCTGCTGTAGTCACAGAATGGGATGCCCTAAAAACCAGCAGTAAGTACACCTGGCAGGGACAAGTAGTGCTATGCACAGCAAAAGTGTCTTTATCAGGCCTAATTTCAATTAGAATAAGTGCAAATGGTTATATGGTCTTAAACAGAGGCTGCTGTAGTCACAGAATGGGATGCCCCAAAAACCAGCAGTAAGTACACCTGGCAGGGACAAGTAGTGCTATGCACAGCAAAAGTGTCTTTATCAGGCCTAATTTCAATTAGAATAAGTGCAAATGGTTATATGGTCTTAAACAGAGGCTGGTGTAGTCACAGAATGGGATGCCCTAAAAACCAGCAGTAAGTACACCTGGCAGGGACAAGTAGTGCTATGCACAGCAAAAGTGTCTTTATCAGGCCTAATTTCAATTAGAATAAGTGCAAATGGTTATATGGTCTTAAACAGAGGCTGGTGTAGTCACAGAATGGGATGCCCCAAAAACCAGCAGTAAGTACACCTGGCAGGGACAAGTAGTGCTATGCACAGCAAAAGTGTCTTTATCAGGCCTAATTTCAATTAGAATAAGTGCAAATGGTTATATGGTCTTAAACAGAGGCTGGTGTAGTCACAGAATGGGATGCCCTAAAAACCAGCAGTAAGTACACCTGGCAGGGACAAGTAGTGCTATGCACAGCAAAAGTGTCTTTATCAGGCCTAATTTCAATTAGAATAAGTGCAAATGGTTATATGGTGTTAAACAGAGGCTGGTGTAGTCACAGAATGGGATGCCCCAAAAACCAGCAGTAAGTACACCTGGCAGGGTCCAGTAGTGCTATGCACAGCAAAAGTGTCTTTATCAGGCCTAATTTCAATTAGAATAAGTGCAAATGGTTATATGGTCTTAAACAGAGGCTGGTGTAGTCACAGAATGGGATGCCCCAAAAACCAGCAGTAAGTACACCTGGCAGGGACAAGTAGTGCTATGCACAGCAAAAGTGTCTTTATCAGGCCTAATTTCAATTAGAATAAGTGCAAATGGTTATATGGTCTTAAACAGAGGCTGGTGTAGTCACAGAATGGGATGCCCCAAAAACCAGCAGTAAGTACACCTGGCAGGGTCCAGTAGTGCTATGCACAGCAAAAGTGTCTTTATCAGGCCTAATTTCAATTAGAATAAGTGCAAATGGTTATATGGTGTTAAACAGAGGCTGCTGTAGTCACAGAATGGGATGCCCTAAAAACCAGCAGTAAGTACACCTGGTAGGGACAAGTAGTGCTATGCACAGCAAAAGTGTCTTTATCAGGCCTAATTTCAATTAGAATAAGTGCAAATGGTTATATGGTCTTAAACAGAGGCTGGTGTAGTCACAGAATGGGATGCCCTAAAACCAGCAGTAAGTACACCTGGCAGGGACAAGTAGTGCTATGCACAGCAAAAATGTCTTTATCAGGCCTAATTTCAATTAGAATAAGTGCAAATGGTTATATGGTCTTAAACAGAGGCTGGTGTAGTCACAGAATGGGATGCCCCAAAAACCAGCAATAAGTACACCTGGCAAGGACAAGTAGTGCTATGCACAGCAAAAGTGTCTTTATCAGGCCTAATGTCAATTAGAATAAGTGCAAATGGTTATATGGTCTTAAACAGAGGCTGGTGTAGTCACAGAATGGGATGCCCCAAAAACCAGCAGTAAGTACACCTGGCAGGGACAAGTAGTGCTATGCACAGCAAAAGTGTCTTTATCAGGCCTAATTTCAATTAGAATAAGTGCAAATGGTTATATGGTGTTAAACAGAGGCTGCTGTAGTCACAGAATGGGATGCCCTAAAAACCAGCAGAAAGTACACCTGGCAGGGACAAGTAGTGCTATGCACAGCAAAAGTGTCTTTATCAGGCCTAATTTCAATTAGAATAAGTACAAATGGTTATATGGTGTTAAACAGAGGCTGCTGTAGTCACAGAATGGGATGCCCTAAAAACCAGCAGTAAGTACACCTGGCAGGGACAAGTAGTGCTATGCACAGCAAAAGTGTCTTTATCAGGCCTAATTTCAATTAGAATAAGTGCAAATGGTTATATGGTCTTAAACAGAGGCTGCTGTAGTCACAGAATGGGATGCCCTAAAAACCAGCAGTAAGTACACCTGGCAGGGACAAGTAGTGCTATGCACAGCAAAAGTGTCTTTATCAGGCCTAATTTCAATTAGAATAAGTGCAAATGGTTATATGGTCTTAAACAGAGGCTGCTGTAGTCACAGAATGGGATGCCCAAAAACCAGCAGTAAGTACACCTGGCAGGGACAAGTAGTGCTATGCACAGCAAAAGTGTCTTTATCAGGCCTAATTTCAATTAGAATAAGTGCAAATGGTTATATGGTCTTAAACAGAGGCTGGTGTAGTCACAGAATGGGATGCCCCAAAAACCAGCAGTAAGTACACCTGGCAGGGACAAGTAGTGCTATGCACAGCAAAAGTGTCTTTATCAGGCCTAATTTCAATTAGAATAAGTGCAAATGGTTATATGGTCTTAAACAGAGGCTGCTGTAGTCACAGAATGGGATGCCCTAAAAACCAGCAGTAAGTACACCTGGCAGGGACAAGTAGTGCTATGCACAGCAAAAGTGTCTTTATCAGGCCTAATTTCAATTAGAATAAGTGCAAATGGTTATATGGTCTTAAACAGAGGCTGCTGTAGTCACAGAATGGGATGCCCTAAAAACCAGCAGTAAGTACACCTGGCAGGGACAAGTAGTGCTATGCACAGCAAAAGTGTCTTTATCAGGCCTAATTTCAATTAGAATAAGTGCAAATGGTTATATGGTGTTAAACAGAGGCTGCTGTAGTCACAGAATGGGATGCCCTAAAAACCAGCAGTAAGTACACCTGGCAGGGACAAGTAGTGCTATGCACAGCAAAAGTGTCTTTATCAGGCCTAATTTCAATTAGAATAAGTGCAAATGGTTATATGGTCTTAAACAGAGCTGCTGTAGTCACAGAATGGGATGCCCCAAAAACCAGCAGTAAGTACACCTGGCAGGGACAAGTAGTGCTATGCACAGCAAAAGTGTCTTTATCAGGCCTAATTTCAATTAGAATAAGTGCAAATGGTTATATGGTCTTAAACAGAGGCTGCTGTAGTCACAGAATGGGATGCCCTAAAAAGCAGCAGTAAGTACACCTGGCAGGGACAAGTAGTGCTATGCACAGCAAAAGTGTCTTTATCAGGCCTAATTTCAATTAGAATAAGTGCAAATGGTTATATGGTCTTAAACAGAGG
>JAQIHN010000772.1:0-26592 GCA_027917425.1 Gastrophryne carolinensis
TAGTTATACATACTTATCAACAAGACCCATGTTGTGTAACCATAACCTGACGGCCGTTTCGGACACTCCTTGCCCTTTCTCAAAGGTATGCTGTCTAGTCTAAACCGCGCGCTTTTTTTATACCTCCTAAGCCTCGCTCCCAGGCGCCACGTGACTCGGAGTGACGCGGCCGCGCGGCCGCGTCACTATGACTCACATCCCGCTGCACGTAGGTCCCGGCGAGCGCGCCAACCACACCAGTCGGCAAGCTGAGCCCAGCCAACCACAACATGGAGGCGCGCACAGCTCTTTCATCACAAATAAAGTGGTGTGTATTCACAAAGTGAGACGATCTTGAGTGAAGCAGTTGTCCACAATCAGTTTTTTTTTAAAAAAGGGAGCGGGCCACTCAATTCTTCATACCTGCATAGACAAATATACAATATATACAAAAAATTATACAACTATGAATCTTATAATTGTATCCTTATTTAATTTCATTACACCACATCAAATCTTGCTCACAACATGATAATACTCTCTAAACAACATACCAATACTCCCCATAACACTATCAAGGAGACCCAAACCCAAATCCAATAAAAATAGATCCTAACTTATTCTATCCTTCCATAATTAGTGAACTTAGTAATTATAAATATTCATACACTACATTAATATCTATTCAATAAACAGAATCTTATATTCCATAATTATACAATCCTGATCGAATTCCAAATTGTGCGCATAACTTTCTATACATTCCCAATGCCTCATTATATCTATCTATATCAGCTCCTATCGTATTTCACCAACTCTCAGCGTACTTTTACTGAAAAACTGTATGATCACATTCTTCATTCATGCCATAAGGCGCCAGAGCATTAAGTTCATATAACCAGAATACCTCCCTCTGCGATAATCTTCTCCTCATATCGCCACCCCTTTTTAGCGGTTTTACTTGCTCTATAACCATAAATCTGAGTTGGGATATATTGTGTCCTGCTGATAAAAAATGTCGTGCTACCGGTGAGGTCAGATCACCACGTCTGATCGAGCTCCTATGTTCCGAGATTCGTTGTCTCACCTCCCTAGTGGTTTGGCCAATATAGACCATTCCACAGGGACATTTAAGCATGTAAACCACAAACATTGATGAGCACGTCACAAATTCTTTAACTGTATATCTCTTACCAGTACGTGGATGATAAAAATCCTGACCCCTAATAACAAAACTACACTGAGCACAATGGCCACAATT
Source organism: Gastrophryne carolinensis (assembly GCA_027917425.1). Lineage (NCBI taxonomy): Eukaryota > Metazoa > Chordata > Amphibia > Anura > Microhylidae > Gastrophryne > Gastrophryne carolinensis. The sequence goes on from JAQIHN010000772.1 coordinate 1,241, forward strand.
GTGCATACCCTGTGGTTTAGGTAGACCAAAGATCGTAGTTTTTTCCTCCTGACACTCAATTTCCGTATCTGCTCTAATCAGATGACTCCTAAGGTTCCTTGGTCGTCTACATGTAAATGGGGGGGGGGGCTGAGAAGGTATCAGATAATGTTGGATCACTGGACACCACTGACCAGTGTCTGTTAATAATACGTTTAATCTGTTGATTATGTACATTATAGGTTATCACAGCTGGGATCCGATCAGATCTTTTTTGGGGGGTATATCGTAGTAATGTCTCCCTCTGTACTCGCAAAGCCTTCAATTTCGCATCATCCACAACTTTTTCAGGGTAACCCCTATCCTTAAAGTCACTAGCCATTATTTCCGCCTGCTCCAGGAATGTCTGTTCATTATCAATGATTCTCCTCAATCTTAAAAATTGGCTGTATGGGATACTTTTTTTCTGTGCTATTGGGTGGAAACTTCCATACTGGAGATAGGTGTTCCTATCAGTGGGCTTTCTAAAGATATCAGTCGAGATCTTATCATCTTTCAATCTGACATTAACATCCAAAAAATGTACACATTCCTTGCTGTAGTCAATAGTGAATGAAATTGAAGGTAAGCATTCATCCAATTCTTCCTTAAATCCCACTAATATTTCAGGGGACCCATTCCATACCACAAAAATGTCATCTATAAAGCGGTACCATAGAATGACATGTTCTGCATATAGGGGATGAGTGTACACAAATCTTTTCTCAAATGCCGCCATGAAAAGGTTGGCATAAGAGGGGGCCCCATTGCCGTGCCCTGTAATTGCTGATAGAATTCACCGTTATAATAGAAGTAATTCCGAGTTAATACCATTTCTAACAATTTCGACAAAAATGTCCTATACTGAGCATCCAAACCCATTTCTTCCAAAATTTCTTTGATTACCTCCATACCCAATGTATGGGGGATGGAAGTATACAAGCTATTAACATCCATTGTGCTGAGGTAACATCCCTCTGGTAATTTACCTAAGGTGGAGATCTTATTAAGGAAGTCCCCCTTATCTAGAAGAAAGGATGGTATTGATAGAACTTTCGTCTGTAGTATCCTGTCCAAAAAGATTGCTAATGATTGGAAAACAGATTGGGTGCCAGCCACAATAGGGCGTCCCGGTGGTTCTCTAAGATTCTTATGGATTTTAGGTAACGTATAAAACAACGGTGTTAATGGAAAAGGTGTGATCAAAAAGTCTCTCAATTTTTTATCTATCAATGAGGAATCAAAAGCCTCTAGAATAATCCTATCTATCTCTTCCTTAATATTCCTAATTGGATCACTTCTCAATTTACAATAGACTTCTGAATCTGATAGTTGTTTCAAAATCTCATTCTCATAATAGGAACGATCCATGATCACAGTGGCGCCCCCCTTGTCAGCTGGTTTAATTATAATAGACATATCAGCCTCAAGGTCTTTTAAAGCTGACCTTTCTTGTTTACTCAAATTGTTCTTATATTTACCTGTAGGGGGGCGCCACTTGATCCTAGATACATCCCTCTGTACCAGCTGTATAAACGTCTCAACCACATGAAACTGTTGTGGCGGCTGCCACTTACTCTTTGTTTTACAGCCAGACAGGTCAACACCTGCCGGAAGTCCGCCTACTCGTGGATCATTAGAGGCACGATCTTCATGTATCTCTGTTGGGAAAGAATTAAAAAAAGCTTTAATACGTAGTGATCTAAAAAAATTCTGTAATTCCACGTCCAATTCTAGAGGGTTCCCTAAATAGGTGGGTACAAGCCCTAAACCTCTTTTTAGGAGTTTCTCCTCCTGTTCCGTAATTTCTCTTTTAGATATATTTACTACTAAGTCACCCTTGAAGTCTTTGTCTTGCTGCTTGTTACTCTTTGAGGACCGACTTCCTCGTTGCCCCCTCCTTGTCGATTTCTTCCCTGAGCCTGGTACCCTCGATTGTCTAAAAAACGTCTCGAGTCACTGCCTGAAGAATTACTAGAGTCTGAATCCGATGAATTGGGGCGTCTCGATTGATTAGAATATCTAAAGGGCCTGCCTTCCTTCCAATTATAGATCTTATTGGCCTCATAATCCAAAATATCCCTTCTATACTTATTTAACTTAATTGTAAGCGTCTCTGTATGATACTGTTTAACGGTAGCTTCTAAGGACTCAATAAAGGTTCTAAACTCACCTATCTCTAATGTGGTTTCCAACTTCCCTTTAATTAATTGTATCTCCTGGTCCAGTTCCCTTAGTTGTGATTGAATACTTTGTACAATCAAAGTCATAAGATCTAAGCTACATTTATTTAGTATATGATACCATCTATCATGAAATTCACTACCCTCCTTACAGAATGTGGGTTTTAGATTAATCCTCAGACCCCTAGGTATCCGGCGGGCCCTCAGATATTCAACCAAAGTGGTTGCATGCAATTCAAATTGAGTCTGACGACGTTTTAATACCTCCAATTGTTTTTTAGTTAATGTCTGATCTTTAATGAGGGGATTCGAAGTTTCTCCATAACTCTCTAAAAGTGAATCCAGGTCCGCCTGAGTGTACGCGAAAGTATCGGCATGCTTTGTTGAGAGAGTGTTTAAATCAGCAAATGCCATTATCTTAATGGAGTGCTGAAAAATCTGTGTGGAAAAAATCACAAATGTACATGAATTCACAATCCAGCACATCCCTTGCATTTTCACAAACCTTATGCAGAATTAGTTAGCCAGGTGCTGCATCCTTCTAAGGGGTTTCCACCCAATAAACCCCCAAATAACTACTATATAATTCCAATTAAGGTGTGCACACTATATAAATCAAGAAATAAAGTGGCTTAGATAACAATTGTAGCAATTGATTTTCGCTGCCTTGGGGGGGTATTGGATGATTTGACTGATTTTGAGTGATTTTTGATATTTTCGCTGCCTTGGGGGGGTATTGGATGATTTGACTGATTTTGAGTGATTTTGGATATTTTCGCTGCCTTGGAGGGGTATTGGATGATTTCACTGATTTTGAGTGATTTTTGATATTTTCGCTGCCTTGGGGGGGGGGGGGGTATTGGATATTTTCGCTACCTTGGGGGGGTATTGGATGATTTCACTGATTTTGGGTGATATTGGATATTTTCGCTGCCTTGGGGGGGGTATTGGATGATTTCACTGATTTTGAGGGATTTTTGATATTTTCGCTGCCTTGGGGGGGTATTGGATGATTTGACTGATTTTGAGTGATTTTGGATATTTTCGCTACCTTGGGGGGGTATTGGATAATTTCACTGATTTTGAGTGATTTTGGATATTTTCGCTGCCTTGGGGGGGTATTGGATGATTTCACTGATTTTGAGTGATTTTTGATATTTTCGCTGCCTTGGGGGGGGTATTGGATGATTTGACTGATTTTGAGTGATTTTGGATATTTTCACTGCCTTTGGGGGGGGGTATTGGATGATTTCACTGATTTTGAGTGATTTTTGATATTTTCGCTGCCTTGGGGGGGTATTGGATGATTTGACTGATTTGGGATATTTTCGCTGCCTTTGGGGGGGTATTGGATGATTTCACTGATTTTGAGTGATTTTGGATATTTTCGCTGCCTTGGGGGGGGGGGGGGGGGGGTATTGGATGATTTCACTGATTTTGAGTGATTTTGGATATTTTCGCTGCCTTGGGGGGGTATTGGATGATCTCACAGATTTTGAGTGATTTTGGATATTTTCGCTGCCTTGGGGGGTATTGGATATTTTCGCTACCTTGGGGGGGTATTGGATGATTTGACTGATTTTGAGTGATTTTGGATATTTTCACTGCCTTGGGGGGGTATTGGATATTTTCGCTGCCTTGGGGGGGTATTGGATTATATCACTGATTTTGAGTGATTTTGGATATTTTCGCTGCCTTTGGGGGGGGGGGGGGTAATTGGATGACTTCACTGATTTTGAGTGATTTTGGATATTTTCGCTGCCTTGGGGGGGTATTGGATATTTTCGCTGCCTTGGGGGGGGGGGGGGGGGGTATTGGATGATTTGACTGATTTTGAGTGATTTTTGATATTTTCGCTGCCTTGGGGGGGTATTGGATGATTTGACTGATTTTGAGTGATTTTTGATATTTTCGCTGCCTTGGGGGGGGGGGGGGATATTGGATGATTTGACTGATTTTGAGTGATTTTGGATGATGTCTCCGATTTCACTACATTTGGGTGATTTGAGGTTATTTTGGATGATTTAACTGATTTTGGGTGATTTTGGATGATTTAACTGAATTTGGGTGATTTTGGATGATTTCACTGATTTTGGGTGATATTGGATATTTTCGCTGCCTTGGGGGGGGGGGGTATTGGATGATTTCACTGATTTTGAGTGATTTTTGATATTTTCGCTGCCTTGGGGGGTATTGGATGATTTGACTGATTTTGAGTGATTTTGGATATTTTCGCTGCCTTGGGGGGGTATTGGATGATTTCACTGATTTTGAGTGATTTTGGATATTTTCGCTGCCTTGGGGGGGTATTGGATGATTTCACTGATTTTGAGTGATTTTTGATATTTTCGCTGCCTTGGGGGGGTATTGGATGATTTGACTGATTTTGAGTGATTTTGGATATTTTCGCTGCCTTGGGGGGGTATTGGATATTTTCGCTACCTTGGGGGGGGGGGGGTATTGGATGATTTCACTGATTTTGAGTGATTTTGGATATTTTCGCTGCCTTGGGGGGGTATTGGATGATTTCACTGATTTTGAGTGATTTTTGATATTTTTGCTGCCTTGGGGGGGGTATTGGATATTTTCGCTGCCTTGAGGGGGGGGGGGGGTATTGGATAATTTGACTGATTTTGAGTGATTTTGGATATTTTCGCTGCCTTGGGGGGGTATTGGATATTTTCGCTGCCTTGAAGGGGGGGGGGGGTATTGGATAATTTGAGTGATTTTGAGTGATTTTGGATATTTTCGCTGCCTTGGGGGGGTATTGGATGATTTCACTGATTTTGAGTGATTTTGGATATTTTCGCTGCCTTGGGGGGGGGTATTGGATATTTTCGCTACCTTGGGGGGGTATTGGATGATTTCACTGATTTTGAGTGATTTTGGATATTTTCGCTGCCTTGGGAGGGTTTTGGATGATTTCACTGATTTTGAGTGATTTTTGATATTTTTGCTGCCTTGGGGGGGTATTGGATATTTTCGCTGCCTTGGGGGGGGGGGGGGGGGTATTGGATGATTTGACTGATTTTGAGTGATTTTTTATATTTTCGCTGTCATGGGGGGTATTGGATGATTTGACTGATTTTGAGTGATTTTGGATGATGTCTCCAATTTCACTACATTTGGGTGATTTGAGTTTTTTTCGGATGATTTAACTGATTTTGGGTGATTTTGGATGATTTAACTGAATTTGGGTGATTTTGGATGATTTCACTGATTTTGGGTGATATTGGATATTTTCGCTGCCTTGGGGGGGTATTGGATGATTTCACTTATTTTGAGTGATTTTGGATATTTTTGCTGCCTTGGGGGGTATTCGATGATTTCACTGATTTTGAGTGATTTTGGATATTTTCGCTGCCTTGGGGGGTATTGGATGATTTCACTGATTTTGAGTGATTTTGGATATTTTCGCTGCCTTGGGGGGTATTGGATGATTTCACTGATTTTGAGTGATTTTGGATATTTTCGCTGCCTTGGGGGGGTATTGGATGATTTCACTGATTTTGAGTAATTTTGGATGATGTCTCCGATTTCACTACATTTGTGTGATTTGAGGTTATTTTGGATGATTTAACTGATTTGGGGTGATTTTGGATGCTTTTACTGATTTTGGGTGATTTTAGATGATTTCACTGATTTTGGGTGATATCGGATATTTTCGCGGCCTTGGGGGGGTTTTGGATATTTTCGCTACCTTGGGGGGGGGGGGGGGGGTATTGGATGATTTCACTGATTTTGAGTGATTTTGGATATTTTCGCTGCCTTGGGGGGTATTGGATGATTTCACTACCTTGGGGGTGTATTGGATGATTTCACTGATTTTGAGTGATTTTGGATATTTTCGCTGCCTTGGGGGGGTATTGGATGATTTGACTGATTTTGAGTGATTTTGGATATTTTCGCTGCCTTGGGGGGTATTGGATGATTTGACTGATTTTGAGTGATTTTGGATATTTTCGCTGCCTTGGGGGGGAATTGGATGATTTCACTGATTTTGAGTGATTTTGGATATTTTTGCTGCCTTGGGGGGGGTATTGGATATTTTCGCTACCTTGGGGGGGTATTGGATGATTTCACTGATTTTGAGTGATTTTGGATATTTTCGCTGCCTTGGGGGGTATTGGAGGATTTCACTGATTTTGAGTGATTTTTGATATTTTCGCTGCCTTGGGGGGGTATTGGATGATTTGACTGATTTTGAGTAATTTTGGATATTTTCGCTGCCTTGGGGGGGTATTGGAGGATTTCACTGATTTTGAGTGATTTTTGATATTTTCGCTGCCTTGGGGGGGTATTGGATGATTTGACTGATTTTGAGTAATTTTGGATATTTTCGCTGCCTTGGGGGGGGGTATTGGATATTTTCGCTGCCTTGGGGGGGGGGGGGGTATTGGATGATTTGACTGATTTTGAGTGATTTTGGATATTTTCGCTGCTTTGGGGGGGTATTGGATGATTTCACTGATTTTGAGTGATTTTGAATATTTTCGCTGCCTTGGGGGGGTATTGGATATTTTCGCTACCTTGGGGGGGGGTATTGGATGATTTCACTGATTTTGAGTGATTTTGGATATTTTCGCTGCCTTGGGGGGTATTGGATGATTTCACTGATTTTGAGTGATTTTTGATATTTTCGCTGCCTTGGGGGGGTATTGGATGATTTGACTGATTTTGAGTGATTTTGGATATTTTTGCTGCCTTGGGGGGTATTGGATGATTTCACTGATTTTGAGTGATTTTGGATATTTTCGCTGCCTTGGGGGGGGGGGGGGGGGTATTGGATATTTTCGCTACCTTGGGGGGGGGGGGGGGTATTGGATGATTTTACTGATTTTGAGTGATTTTGGATATTTTCGCTGCCTTGGGGGGGTATTGGATGATTTTACTGATTTTGAGTGATTTTGGATATTTTCGCTGCCTTGGGGGGTATTGGATATTTTCGCTACCTTGGGGGGGTATTGGATGATTTCACTGATTTTGAGTGATTTTGGATATTTTCGCTGCCTTGGGGGGGGGGGTATTGGATGATTTCACTGATTTTGAGTGATTTTTGATATTTTCGCTGCCTTGGGGGGGGGGTATTGGATGATTTGACTGATTTTGAGTGATTTTGGATATTTTCGCTGCCTTGGGGGGGGGGGGGGGTATTGGATATTTTCGCTGCCTTGGGGGGGTATTGGATGATTTGACTGATTTTGAGTGATTTTGGATATTTTCGCTGCCTTTGGGGGGTATTGGATATTTTCGCTACCTTGGGGGGGGGGGGTGTAGCGATAACCCTTATCGCCGGAGGGCTTCACCGCCCGAGACGTCCTTTTCCCAATCGTAAGAGGTGCTGCTGGAATTCCAGAGTCGTCTGTGAGGAAACAGGAACAGCCCTTACAAGGACTATTGAATTGTAATATAGCGTTTCCCCCATTAAGAGACAGAACTCAGTATTGAGGGTGAAGATGAACTCTTTATTAGTGCCACTCTAGGCCTTATATACACAAGTCTCCTATTGCATGACACACACACCGACCAATAGCAGCAGGGCACACAATCCCTCAACTCTGCCGGTGACGCAATCAGCAATACAATAGAGACGTCTGTAATATACTCAATCTGAACAATGCCATTGTCTGTGACGTAATCAATTAACACAATGGCAGTTTATAATACAATCCAAACTACAATGACATTGCCTGTAACAGTATCAAAATACAATGACATTGTCTGGAACCTAATTAAGAAAAGGCCAGTGAATGACCCGGTGGGCAATGGAATAGTGATGACACCCAAAAGACAGAGCCTCTGTCACAATGCCCCCTTTTTGTGGAACACCCGGCAGACCCGGATTGACCCTGTTCGGGTTAACGTGGGGCTATCCGGACTCTTGTCATGGGCAGAGTTCTGTTTGCCGGGATAATCCATCTGCATTACCGTTTTGTCTACCGGGCCTGTATACACACACACCCACACACATACAGTTGTACTCACAGGGTGCTGGTCTTGTCTTTTCCCCCCAATAAGAGACAGAACTCAGTATTGGGGGTGAAGATGATACACACACACACACACATACAGTTGTACTCACAGGGTGCTGGTCTTGTACACACACATGTACTCACAGGGTGCTGGTCTTGTACACACATACAGTTGTACTCACAGGGTGCTGGTCTTGTACACACACATGTACTCACAGGGTGCTGGTCTTGTACACACATACAGTTGTACTCACAGGGTGCTGGTCTTGTCTTTTCCCCCCAATAAGAGACAGAACTCAGTATTGAGGGTGAAGATGATACACACACACACACACACATACAGTTGTACTCACAGGGTGCTGGTCTTGTACACACACACACACACAGTTGTACTCACAGGGTGCTGGTCTTATACACACACATGTACTCACAGGGTGCTGGTCTTGTACACACACACACTCTTAGCTCTGGTTGCAAGGCATTGAGAAAATGTTCTAGTAAAAACAACTGTAGGCTTCCGGGGGTGACGGCGTTCCGGGCTAACAAAGCCTCCTTTACCAGATGGTAGTGTGGTAAGTCCGCATCAGGGATGGCCCGGAAAGCATCGGAAGCTTTCCCAGATAATTTCCCTGATAATATGGTGACCCATTCCTCCGTGGGTACCCGGTGTAAAGCGCACTGCCGTTCAAAATCGGCCAAAAATCCATCACTCATCGTCACTTTCCTGGAAGGACTTAAATGCTGCAAATGGAATCTTTTTCCCCCAGTGTAAGTGAGGCTCGGAGACACAGGGCGCTGAGAGGCTGCTGGGTTGCGAGTCGCCGATCTACCCTTCGCTTACTGGCCTCTGCCTCCGCTGCGGCGAAGACTTGGTCGATCAGTTCTTGTAATGGATTCGGCCATAGACCGACAATCTGTTCCGAACCGCTTGAACGAGAGCAGCGTCTTCATCAGTCTCTATATTGGTTTCGGTCCTCACTGCTGCACGATCCATTTCGATCAGCTTGGCTATCAGTTCCTGACGTGGGCGGTTGCTAGCTGACCTTCCCCGGCTCTCGAGTAGATCCTTCAGGGTCAGCCTTTTCAACTTGTCATACTGACTCTCCATCAGGGTAGCACTCTGGGTAGAAAGGACCATCCGATCGCTTGCCACCAATTGTAGCGATAACCCTTATCGCCGGAGGGCTTCACCGGCCGAGACGTCCTTTTCCCAATCGTAAGAGGTGCTGCTGGAATTCCAGAGTCGTCTGTGAGGAAACAGGAACAGCCCTTACAAGGACTAGTGAATTGTAATATAGCATTTCCCCCAATAAGAGACAGAACTCAGTATTGAGGGTGAAGATGAACTCTTTATTAGTGCCACTCTAGGCCTTATATACACAAGTCTCCTATTGCATGACACACACACCGACCAATAGCAGCAGGGCACACAATCCCTCAACTCTGCCGGTGACGCAATCAGCAATACAATAGAGACGTCTGTAATATACTCAATCCGAACAATGCCATTGTCTGTGACGTAAGCAATTAACACAATGGCAGTTTATAATACAATCCAAACTACAATGACATTGCCTGTAACAGTATCAAAATACAATGACATTGTCTGGAACCTAATTAAGAAAAGGCCAGTGAATGACCCGGTGGGCAATGGAATAGTAATGACACCCAAAAGACAGAGCCTCTGTCACAGGGGGTATTGGATGATTTCACTGATTTTGAGTGATTTTTGATATTTTCGCTGCCTTGGGGGGGTATTGGATGATTTGACTGATTTTGAGTGATTTTGGATATTTTCGCTGCCTTGGGGGGGTATTAGATGATTTCACTGATTTTGAGTGATTTGGGATATTTTCGCTGCCTTGGGGGGGTATTGGATGATTTGACTGATTTTGAGTGATTTTGGATATTTTCGCTGCCTTGGGGGGGTATTGGATGATTTCACTGATTTTGAGTGATTTTGGATATTTTTGCTGCCTTGGGGGGGGGGGTATTGGATATTTTCGCTGCCTTGGGGGGGGGGGGGGTATTGGGTGATTTCACTGATTTTGAGTGATTTTGGATATTTTCGCTGCCTTGGGGGGGGGGGTATTGAATGATTTCACTGATTTTGAGTGATTTTTAATATTTTGCTGCCTTGGGGGGGGGGTATTGGATGATTTGACTGATTTTGAGTGAGTTTGGATATTTTCGCTGCCTTGGGGGGGTATTGGATGATTTGACTGATTTTGAGTGATTTTGGATATTTTCGCTGCCTTGGGGGGGGTATTGGATATTTTCGCTGCCTTGGGGGGGTATTGGATGATTTGACTGATTTTGAGTGATTTTGGATATTTTCGCTGCCTTGGGGGGGTATTGGATATTTTCGCTGCCTTGGGGGGGTATTGGATGATTTGACTGATTTTGAGTGAGTTTGGATATTTTCGCTGCCTTGGGGGGGTATTGGATATTTTCGCTGCCTTGGAGGGGTATTGGATGATTTGACTGATATTGAGTGATTTTGGATATTTTCGCTGCCTTGGGGGGGTATTGGATATTTTCGCTGCCTTGGGGGGGGGGGGTATTGGATGATTTGACTGATTTTGAGTGATTTTGGATATTTTCGCTGACTTGGGGGGGTATTGGATGATTTCACTGATTTTGAGTGATTTTGGATATTTCCGCTGCCTTGGGGGGGTATTGGATATTTTCGCTGCCTTGGGGGGGTATTGGATGATTTGACTGATTTTGAGTGATTTTGGATATTTTCGCTGCCTTGGGGGGGGGGGGTATTGGATGATTTGACTGATTTTGAGTGATTTTTGAAATTTTCGCTGCCTTGGGGGGGTATTGGATGATTTCACTGATTTTGAGTGATTTTTGATATTTTCGCTGCCTTGGGGGGGTATTGGATGATTTCACTGATTTTGAGTGATTTTGGATATTTTCGCTGCCTTGGGGGGGGGTATTGGATATTTTTGCTGCCTTGGGGGGGGGGGGGGGGTATTGGGTGATTTCACTGATTTTGAGTGATTTTGGATATTTTCGCTGCCTTGGGGGGGGGGTATTGAATGATTTCACTGATTTTGAGTGATTTTTAATATTTTGCTGCCTTGGGGGGGGGGGTATTGGATGATTTGACTGATTTTGAGTGAGTTTGGATATTTTCGCTGCCTTGGGGGGGTATTGGATGATTTGACTGATTTTGAGTGATTTTGGATATTTTCGCTGCCTTGGGGGGGTATTGGATATTTTCGCTGCCTTGGGGGGTATTGGATGATTTGACTGATTTTGAGTGAGTTTGGATATTTTCGCTGCCTTGGGGGGGTATTGGATGATTTGACTGATTTTGAGTGATTTTGGATATTGTCGCTGCCTTGGGGGGGGGGGGGTATTGGATATTTTCGCTGCCTTGGGGGGGTATTGGATGATTTGACTAATTTTGAGTGATTTTGGATATTTTCGCTGCCTTGGGGGGGGGGGGGGTATCGGATATTTTCGCTACCTTGGGAGGTATTGGATGATTTCACTGATTTTGAGTGATTTTGGATATTTTCCCTGCCTTGGGGGGGTATTGGATGATTTGACTGATATTGAGTGATTTTGGATATTTTCGCTGCCTTGGGGGGGTATTGGATGATTTGACTGATTTTGAGTGATTTTGGATATTTTCGCTGCCTTGGGGGGGTATTGGATATTTTCGCTGCCTTGGGGGGGTATTGGATGATTTGACTGATTTTGAGTGATTTTGGATATTTTCGCTGCCTTGGGGGGGTATTGGATATTTTCGCTGCCTTGGGGGGGGTATTGGATGATTTGACTGATTTTGAGTGATTTTGGATATTTTCGCTGCCTTGGGGGGGTATTGGATATTTTCGCTGCCTTGGGGGGGTATTGGATGATTTGACTGATTTTGAGTGAGTTTGGATATTTTCGCTGCCTTGGGGGGGTATTGGATATTTTCGCTGCCTTGGGGGGGTATTGGATGATTTGACTGATTTTGAGTGATTTTGGATATTTTCGCTGCCTTGGGGGGGTATTGGATATTTTCGCTGCCTTGGGGGGTATTGGATGATTTGACTAATTTTGAGTGATTTTGGATATTTTCGCTGCCTTGGGGGGGTATTGGATGATTTGACTGATTTTGAGGGATTTTGGATATTTTCGCTGCCTTGGGGGGGTATTGGATGATTTGACTGATTTTGAGTGATTTTGGATATTTTCGCTGCCTTGGGGGGGTATTGGATATTTTCGCTGCCTTGGGGGGGTATTGGATGATTTGACGGATATTGAGTGATTTTGGATATTTTCGCTGCCTTGGGGGGGTATTGGATATTTTCGCTGCCTTGGGGGGGGGGGGGTATTGGGTGATTTCACTGATTTTGAGTGATTTTGGATATTTTCGCTGCCTTGGGGGGGGGGGGTATTGAATGATTTCACTGATTTTGAGTGATTTTTAATATTTTGCTGCCTTGGGGGGGGGGGGTATTGGATGATTTGACTGATTTTGAGTGAGTTTGGATATTTTCGCTGCCTTGGGGGGGTATTGGATGATTTGACTGATTTTGAGTGATTTTGGATATTTTCGCTGCCTTGGGGGGGTATTGGATATTTTCGCTGCCTTGGGGGGGTATTGGATGATTTGACTGATTTTGAGTGATTTTGGATATTTTCGCTGCCTTGGGGGGGTATTGGATATTTTCGCTGCCTTGGGGGGGTATTGGATGATTTGACTGATTTTGAGTGAGTTTGGATATTTTCGCTGCCTTGGGGGGGTATTGGATATTTTCGCTGCCTTGGAGGGATATTGGATGATTTGACTGATATTGAGTGATTTTGGATATTTTCGCTGCCTTGGGGGGGTATTGGATATTTTCGCTGCCTTGGGGGGGGGGGGGGTTATTGGATGATTTGACTGATTTTGAGTGATTTTGGATATTTTCGCTGACTTGGGGGGGTATTGGATGATTTCACTGATTTTGAGTGATTTTGGATATTTCCGCTGCCTTGGGGGGGTATTGGATATTTTCGCTGCCTTGGGGGGGTATTGGATGATTTGACTGATTTTGAGTGATTTTGGATATTTTCGCTGCCTTGGGGGGGGGTATTGGATGATTTGACTGATTTTGAGTGATTTTTGATATTTTCGCTGCCTTGGGGGGGTATTGGATGATTTCACTGATTTTGAGTGATTTTTGATATTTTCGCTGCCTTGGGGGGGTATTGGATGATTTCACTGATTTTGAGTGATTTTTGATATTTTCGCTGCCTTGGGGGGGTATTGGATATTTTCGCTGCCTTGGGGGGGGGGGTATTGGGTGATTTCACTGATTTTGAGTGATTTTGGATATTTTCGCTGCCTTGGGGGGGGTATTGAATGATTTCACTGATTTTGAGTGATTTTTAATATTTTGCTGCCTTGGGGGGGGGGGTATTGGATGATTTGACTGATTTTGAGTGAGTTTGGATATTTTCGCTGCCTTGGGGGGGTATTGGATGATTTGACTGATTTTGAGTGATTTTGGATATTTTCGCTGCCTTGGGGGGGTATTGGATATTTTCTCTGCCTTGGGTGGTATTGGATGATTTGACTGATTTTGAGTGAGTTTGGATATTTTCGCTGCCTTGGGGGGGTATTGGATGATTTGACTGATTTTGAGTGATTTTGGATATTGTCGCTGCCTTGGGGGGGGGGGGTATTGGATATTTTCGCTGCCTTGGGGGGGTATTGGATGATTTGACTAATTTTGAGTGATTTTGGATATTTTCGCTGCCTTGGGGGGGGGGGGGGGGTATCGGATATTTTCGCTACCTTGGGAGGTATTGGATGATTTCACTGATTTTGAGTGATTTTGGATATTTTCCCTGCCTTGGGGGGGTATTGGATGATTTGACTGATATTGAGTGATTTTGGATATTTTCGCTGCCTTGGGGGGGTATTGGATGATTTGACTGATTTTGAGTGATTTTGGATATTTTCGCTGCCTTGGGGGGGTATTGGATATTTTCGCTGCCTTGGGGGGGTATTGGATGATTTGACTGATTTTGAGTGATTTTGGATATTTTCGCTGCCTTGGGGGGGTATTGGATATTTTCGCTGCCTTGGGGGGGGTATTGGATGATTTGACTGATTTTGAGTGATTTTGGATATTTTCGCTGCCTTGGGGGGGTATTGGATATTTTCGCTGCCTTGGGGGGGTATTGGATGATTTGACTGATTTTGAGTGAGTTTGGATATTTTCGCTGCCTTGGGGGGGTATTGGATATTTTCGCTGCCTTGGGGGGGTATTGGATGATTTGACTGATTTTGAGTGATTTTGGATATTTTCGCTGCCTTGGGGGGGTATTGGATATTTTCGCTGCCTTGGGGGGGTATTGGATGATTTGACTAATTTTGAGTGATTTTGGATATTTTCGCTGCCTTGGGGGGGGTATTGGATGATTTGACTGATTTTGAGGGATTTTGGATATTTTCGCTGCCTTGGGGGGGTATTGGATGATTTGACTGATTTTGAGTGATTTTGGATATTTTCGCTGCCTTGGGGGGGTATTGGATATTTTCGCTGCCTTGGGGGGGTATTGGATGATTTGACGGATATTGAGTGATTTTGGATATTTTCGCTGCCTTGGGGGGGTATTGGATATTTTCGCTGCCTTGGGGGGGTATTGGATGATTTGATTGATTTTGAGTGAGTTTGGATATTTTCGCTGCCTTGGGGGGGTATTGGATGATTTGACTGATTTTGAGTGATTTTGGATATTTTCGCTGCCTTGGGGGGGTATTGGATGATTTGACTGATTTTGGATATTTTCGCTGCCTTGGGGGGGTATTGGATATTTTCGCTGCCTTGGGGGGGTATTGGATGATTTGACTGATTTTGAGTGATTTTGGATATTTTCGTTGCCTTGGGGGGGTATTGGATATTTTCGCTGCCTTGGGGGGGTATTGGATGATTTGACTGATATTGAGTGATTTTGGATATTTTCGCTGCCTTGGGGGGGTATTGGATGATTTGACTGATATTGAGTGATTTTGGATATTTTCGCTGCCTTGGGGGGGTATTGGATGATTTGACTGATTTTGAGTGATTTTGGATATTTTCGCTGCCTTGGGGGGGTATTGGATGATTTGACTGATTTTGAGTGATTTTGGATATTTTCGCTGCCTTGGGGGGGTATTGGATATTTTCGCTGCCTTGGGGGGTATTGGATGATTTGACTGATTTTGAGTGAGTTTGGATATTTTCGCTGCCTTGGGGGGGGGGGGTATTGGATATTTTCGCTGCCTTGGGGGGGTATTGGATGATTTGACTGATATTGAGTGATTTTTGATATTTTCGCTGCCTTGGGGGGGTATTGGATGATTTGACTGATTTTGAGTGATTTTGGATATTTTCGCTGCCTTGGGGGGGTATTGGATATTTTCGCTGCCTTGGGGGGGTATTGGATGATTTGACTGATTTTGAGTGAGTTTGGATATTTTCGCTGCCTTGGGGGGGTATTGGATATTTTCGCTGCCTTGGGGGGATATTGGATGATTTGACTGATATTGAGTGATTTTGGATATTTTCGCTGCCTTGGGGGGGTATTGGATGATTTGACTGATTTTGAGTGATTTTGGATATTTTCGCTGCCTTGGGGGGGTATTGGATGATTTGACTGATTTTGAGTGAGTTTGGATATTTTCGCTGCCTTGGGGGGGTATTGGATGATTTGACTGATATTGAGTGATTTTGGATATTTTCGCTGCCTTGGGGGGGTATTGGATGATTTGACTGATTTTGACTGATTTTGGATATTTTCGCTGCCTTGGGGGGGTATTGGATGATTTGACTGATTTTGAGTGATTTTGGATATTTTCGCTGCCTTGGGGGGGTATTGGATGATTTGACTGATTTTGAGTGAGTTTGGATATTTTCGTTGCCTTGGGGGGGTATTGGATATTTTCGCTGCCTTGGGGGGGTATTGGATGATTTGACTAATTTTGAGTGATTTTGGATATTTTCGCTGCCTTGGGGGGGTATTGGATGATTTGACTGATTTTGGATATTTTCGCTGCCTTGGGGGGGTATTGGATATTTTCGCTGCCTTGGGGGGGTATTGGATGATTTGACTGATTTTGAGTGATTTTGGATATTTTCGCTGCCTTGGGGGGGTATTGGATATTTTCGCTGCCTTGGGGGGGTATTGGATGATTTGACTGATATTGAGTGATTTTAGATATTTTCGCTGCCTTGGGGGGGTATTGGATGATTTGACTGATTTTGAGTGATTTTGGATATTTTCGCTGCCTTGGGGGGGTATTGGATGATTTGACTGATTTTGAGTGATTTTGGATATTTTCGCTGCCTTGGGGGGGTATTGGATATTTTCGCTGCCTTGGGGGGGTATTGGATGATTTGACTGATTTTGAGTGAGTTTGGATATTTTCGCTGCCTTGGGGGGGTATTGGATATTTTCGCTGCCTTGGGGGGGTATTGGATGCTTTGACTGATATTGAGTGATTTTGGATATTTTCGCTGCCTTGGGGGGGTATTGGATATTTTCGCTGCCTTGGGGGGGGGGGGGGTATTGGATGATTTGACTGATTTTGAGTGATTTTGGATATTTTCGCTGACTTGGGGGGGTATTGGATGATTTCACTGATTTTGAGTGATTTTGGATATTTCCGCTGCCTTGGGGGGGTATTGGATATTTTCGCTGCCTTGGGGGGTTATTGGATGATTTGACTGATTTTGAGTGATTTTGGATATTTTCGCTGCCTTGGGGGGGGGTATTGGATGATTTGACTGATTTTGAGTGATTTTTGATATTTTCGCTGCCTTGGGGGGGTATTGGATGATTTCACTGATTTTGAGTGATTTTTGATATTTTCGCTGCCTTGGGGGGTATTGGATGATTTCACTGATTTTGAGTGATTTTGGATATTTTCGCTGCCTTGGGGGGGGGGTATTGGATATTTTCGCTGCCTTGGGGGGGGGGGGGGTATTGGGTGATTTCACTGATTTTGAGTGATTTTGGATATTTTCGCTGCCTTGGGGGGGGGGTATTGAATGATTTCACTGATTTTGAGTGATTTTTAATATTTTGCTGCCTTGGGGGGGGGGGGTATTGGATGATTTGACTGATTTTGAGTGAGTTTGGATATTTTCGCTGCCTTGGGGGGGTATTGGATGATTTGACTGATTTTGAGTGATTTTGGATATTTTCGCTGCCTTGGGGGGGTATTGGATATTTTCGCTGCCTTGGGGGGTATTGGATGATTTGACTGATTTTGAGTGAGTTTGGATATTTTCGCTGCCTTGGGGGGGTATTGGATGATTTGACTGATTTTGAGTGATTTTGGATATTGTCGCTGCCTTGGGGGGGGGGGTATTGGATATTTTCGCTGCCTTGGGGGGGTATTGGATGATTTGACTAATTTTGAGTGATTTTGGATATTTTCGCTGCCTTGGGGGGGGGGGGGGTATCGGATATTTTCGCTACCTTGGGAGGTATTGGATGATTTCACTGATTTTGAGTGATTTTGGATATTTTCGCTGCCTTGGGGGGGTATTGGATGATTTGACTGATATTGAGTGATTTTGGATATTTTCGCTGCCTTGGGGGGGTATTGGATGATTTGACTGATTTTGAGTGATTTTGGATATTTTCGCTGCCTTGGGGGGGTATTGGATATTTTCGCTGCCTTGGGGGGGTATTGGATATTTTCGCTGCCTTGGGGGGGTATTGGATGATTTGACTGATTTTGAGTGATTTTGGATATTTTCGCTGCCTTGGGGGGGTATTGTATATTTTCTCTGCCTTGGGGGGGGGTATTGGATGATTTGACTGATTTTGAGTGATTTTGGATATTTTCGCTGCCTTGGGGGGGTATTGGATATTTTCGCTGCCTTGGGGGGGTATTGGATGATTTGACTGATTTTGAGTGAGTTTGGATATTTTCGCTGCCTTGGGGGGGTATTGGATATTTTCGCTGCCTTGGGGGGGTATTGGATGATTTGACTGATTTTGAGTGATTTTGGATATTTTCGCTGCCTTGGGGGGGTATTGGATATTTTCGCTGCCTTGGGGGGGTATTGGATGATTTGACTAATTTTGAGTGATTTTGGATATTTTCGCTGCCTTGGGGGGGTATTGGATGATTTGACTGATTTTGAGGGATTTTGGATATTTTCGCTGCCTTGGGGGGGGTATTGGATGATTTGACTGATTTTGAGTGATTTTGGATATTTTCGCTGCCTTGGGGGGGTATTGGATATTTTCGCTGCCTTGGGGGGGTATTGGATGATTTGACGGATATTGAGTGATTTTGGATATTTTCGCTGCCTTGGGGGGGTATTGGATATTTTCACTGCCTTGGGGGGGTATTGGATGACTTGATTGATTTTGAGTGAGTTTGGATATTTTCGCTGCCTTGGGGGGGTATTGGATGATTTGACTGATTTTGAGTGATTTTGGATATTTTCGCTGCCTTGGGGGGGTATTGGATGATTTGACTGATTTTGGATATTTTCGCTGCCTTGGGGGGGTATTGGATATTTTCGCTGCCTTGGGGGGGTATTGGATGATTTGACTGATTTTGAGTGATTTTGGATATTTTCGTTGCCTTGGGGGGGTATTGGATATTTTCGCTGCCTTGGGGGGGTATTGGATGATTTGACTGATATTGAGTGATTTTGGATATTTTCGCTGCCTTGGGGGGGTATTGGATGATTTGACTGATATTGAGTGATTTTGGATATTTTCGCTGCCTTGGGGGGGTATTGGATGATTTGACTGATTTTGAGTGATTTTGGATATTTTCGCTGCCTTGGGGGGGTATTGGATGATTTGACTGATTTTGAGTGATTTTGGATATTTTCGCTGCCTTGGGGGGGTATTGGATATTTTCGCTGCCTTGGGGGGTATTGGATGATTTGACTGATTTTGAGTGAGTTTGGATATTTTCGCTGCCTTGGGGGGGTATTGGATATTTTCGCTGCCTTGGGGGGGTATTGGATGATTTGACTGATATTGAGTGATTTTTGATATTTTCGCTGCCTTGGGGGGGTATTGGATGATTTGACTGATTTTGAGTGATTTTGGATATTTTCGCTGCCTTGGGGGGGTATTGGATATTTTCGCTGCCTTGGGGGGGTATTGGATGATTTGACTGATTTTGAGTGAGTTTGGATATTTTCGCTGCCTTGGGGGGGTATTGGATATTTTCGCTGCCTTGGGGGGATATTGGATGATTTGACTGATATTGAGTGATTTTGGATATTTTCGCTGCCTTGGGGGGGTATTGGATGATTTGACTGATTTTGAGTGATTTTGGATATTTTCGCTGCCTTGGGGGGGTATTGGATGATTTGACTGATTTTGAGTGAGTTTAGATATTTTCGCTGCCTTGGGGGGGTATTGGATGATTTGACTGATATTGAGTGATTTTGGATATTTTCGCTGCCTTGGGGGGGTATTGGATGATTTGACTGATTTTGACTGATTTTGGATATTTTCGCTGCCTTGGGGGGGTATTGGATGATTTGACTGATTTTGAGTGATTTTGGATATTTTCGCTGCCTTGGGGGGGTATTGGATGATTTGACTGATTTTGAGTGAGTTTGGATATTTTCGTTGCCTTGGGGGGGTATTGGATATTTTCGCTGCCTTGGGGGGGTATTGGATGATTTGACTAATTTTGAGTGATTTTGGATATTTTCGCTGCCTTGGGGGGGTATTGGATGATTTGACTGATTTTGGATATTTTCGCTGCCTTGGGGGGGTATTGGATATTTTCGCTGCCTTGGGGGGGTATTGGATGATTTGACTGATTTTGAGTGAGTTTGGATATTTTCGCTGCCTTGGGGGGGTATTGGATGATTTGACTGATTTTGAGTGATTTTGGATATTGTCGCTGCCTTGGGGGGGGGGGTATTGGATATTTTCGCTGCCTTGGGGGGGGTATTGGATGATTTGACTAATTTTGAGTGATTTTGGATATTTTCGCTGCCTTGGGGGGGGGGGGGGGGGGTATCGGATATTTTCGCTACCTTGGGAGGTATTGGATGATTTCACTGATTTTGAGTGATTTTGGATATTTTCGCTGTCTTGGGGGGGTATTGGATGATTTGACTGATATTGAGTGATTTTGGATATTTTCGCTGCCTTGGGGGGGTATTGGAAGATTTGACTGATTTTGAGTGATTTTGGATATTTTCGCTGCCTTGGGGGGGTATTGGATATTTTCGCTGCCTTGGGGGGGTATTGGATGATTTGACTGATTTTGAGTGATTTTGGATATTTTCGCTGCCTTGGGGGGGTATTGGATATTTTCGCTGCCTTGGGGGGGGTATTGGATGATTTGACTGATTTTGAGTGATTTTGGATATTTTCGCTGCCTTGGGGGGGTATTGGATATTTTCGCTGCCTTGGGGGGGTATTGGATGATTTGACTGATTTTGAGTGAGTTTGGATATTTTCGCTGCCTTGGGGGGGTATTGGATATTTTCGCTGCCTTGGGGGGGTATTGGATGATTTGACTGATTTTGAGTGATTTTGGATATTTTCGCTGCCTTGGGGGGGTATTGGATATTTTCGCTGCCTTGGGGGGGTATTGGATGATTTGACTGATATTGAGTGATTTTGGATATTTTCGCTGCCTTGGGGGGGTATTGGAAGATTTGACTGATTTTGAGTGATTTTGGATATTTTCGCTGCCTTGGGGGGGTATTGGATATTTTCGCTGCCTTGGGGGGGTATTGGATGATTTGACTGATTTTGAGTGATTTTGGATATTTTCGCTGCCTTGGGGGGGTATTGGATATTTTCGCTGCCTTGGGGGGGGTATTGGATGATTTGACTGATTTTGAGTGATTTTGGATATTTTCGCTGCCTTGGGGGGGTATTGGATATTTTCGCTGCCTTGGGGGGGTATTGGATGATTTGACTGATTTTGAGTGAGTTTGGATATTTTCGCTGCCTTGGGGGGGTATTGGATATTTTCGCTGCCTTGGGGGGGTATTGGATGATTTGACTGATTTTGAGTGATTTTGGATATTTTCGCTGCCTTGGGGGGGTATTGGATATTTTCGCTGCCTTGGGGGGGTATTGGATGATTTGACTAATTTTGAGTGATTTTGGATATTTTCGCTGCCTTGGGGGGGTATTGGATGATTTGACTGATTTTGAGGGATTTTGGATATTTTCGCTGCCTTGGGGGGGTATTGGATGATTTGACTGATTTTGAGTGATTTTGGATATTTTCGCTGCCTTGGGGGGGTATTGGATATTTTCGCTGCCTTGGGGGGGTATTGGATGATTTGACGGATATTGAGTGATTTTGGATATTTTCGCTGCCTTGGGGGGGTATTGGATATTTTCGCTGCCTTGGGGGGGTATTGGATGATTTGATTGATTTTGAGTGAGTTTGGATATTTTCGCTGCCTTGGGGGGGTATTGGATGATTTGACTGATTTTGAGTGATTTTGGATATTTTCGCTGCCTTGGGGGGGTATTGGATGATTTGACTGATTTTGGATATTTTCGCTGCCTTGGGGGGGTATTGGATATTTTCGCTGCCTTGGGGGGGTATTGGATGATTTGACTGATTTTGAGTGATTTTGGATATTTTCGTTGCCTTGGGGGGGTATTGGATATTTTCGCTGCCTTGGGGGGGTATTGGATGATTTGACTGATATTGAGTGATTTTGGATATTTTCGCTGCCTTGGGGGGGTATTGGATGATTTGACTGATTTTGAGTGATTTTGGATATTTTCGCTGCCTTGGGGGGGTATTGGATGATTTGACTGATTTTGAGTGATTTTGGATATTTTCGCTGCCTTGGGGAGGTATTGGATATTTTCGCTGCCTTGGGGGGTATTGGATGATTTGACTGATTTTGAGTGAGTTTGGATATTTTCGCTGCCTTGGGGGGGTATTGGATATTTTCGCTGCCTTGGGGGGGTATTGGATGATTTGACTGATTTTGAGTGATTTTGGATATTTTCGCTGCCTTGGGGGGGTATTGGATATTTTCGCTGCCTTGGGGGGGTATTGGATGATTTGACTGATATTGAGTGATTTTGGATATTTTCGCTGCCTTGGGGGGGTATTGGAAGATTTGACTGATTTTGAGTGATTTTGGATATTTTCGCTGCCTTGGGGGGGTATTGGATATTTTCGCTGCCTTGGGGGGGTATTGGATGATTTGACTGATTTTGAGTGATTTTGGATATTTTCGCTGCCTTGGGGGGGTATTGGATATTTTCGCTGCCTTGGGGGGGGTATTGGATGATTTGACTGATTTTGAGTGATTTTGGATATTTTCGCTGCCTTGGGGGGGTATTGGATATTTTCGCTGCCTTGGGGGGGTATTGGATGATTTGACTGATTTTGAGTGAGTTTGGATATTTTCGCTGCCTTGGGGGGGTATTGGATATTTTCGCTGCCTTTGGGGGGGTATTGGATGATTTGACTGATTTTGAGTGATTTTGGATATTTTCGCTGCCTTGGGGGGGTATTGGATATTTTCGCTGCCTTGGGGGGGTATTGGATGATTTGACTAATTTTGAGTGATTTTGGATATTTTCGCTGCCTTGGGGGGGTATTGGATGATTTGACTGATTTTGAGGGATTTTGGATATTTTCGCTGCCTTGGGGGGGTATTGGATGATTTGACTGATTTTGAGTGATTTTGGATATTTTCGCTGCCTTGGGGGGGTATTGGATATTTTCGCTGCCTTGGGGGGGTATTGGATGATTTGACGGATATTGAGTGATTTTGGATATTTTCGCTGCCTTGGGGGGGTATTGGATATTTTCGCTGCCTTGGGGGGGTATTGGATGATTTGATTGATTTTGAGTGAGTTTGGATATTTTCGCTGCCTTGGGGGGGTATTGGATGATTTGACTGATTTTGAGTGATTTTGGATATTTTCGCTGCCTTGGGGGGGTATTGGATGATTTGACTGATTTTGGATATTTTCGCTGCCTTGGGGGGGTATTGGATATTTTCGCTGCCTTGGGGGGGTATTGGATGATTTGACTGATTTTGAGTGATTTTGGATATTTTCGTTGCCTTGGGGGGGTATTGGATATTTTCGCTGCCTTGGGGGGGTATTGGATGATTTGACTGATATTGAGTGATTTTGGATATTTTCGCTGCCTTGGGGGGGTATTGGATGATTTGACTGATTTTGAGTGATTTTGGATATTTTCGCTGCCTTGGGGGGGTATTGGATGATTTGACTGATTTTGAGTGATTTTGGATATTTTCGCTGCCTTGGGGAGGTATTGGATATTTTCGCTGCCTTGGGGGGTATTGGATGATTTGACTGATTTTGAGTGAGTTTGGATATTTTCGCTGCCTTGGGGGGGGGTATTGGATATTTTCGCTGCCTTGGGGGGGTATTGGATGATTTGACTGATATTGAGTGATTTTTGATATTTTCGCTGCCTTGGGGGGGTATTGGATGATTTGACTGATTTTGAGTGATTTTGGATATTTTCGCTGCCTTGGGGGGGTATTGGATATTTTCGCTGCCTTGGGGGGGTATTGGATGATTTGACTGATTTTGAGTGAGTTTGGATATTTTCGCTGCCTTGGGGGGGTATTGGATATTTTCGCTGCCTTGGGGGGATATTGGATGATTTGACTGATATTGAGTGATTTTGGATATTTTCGCTGCCTTGGGGGGGGTATTGGATGATTTGACTGATTTTGAGTGATTTTGGATATTTTCGCTGCCTTGGGGGGGTATTGGATGATTTGACTGATTTTGAGTGATTTTGGATATTTTCGCTGCCTTGGGGGGGTATTGGATGATTTGACTGATATTGAGTGATTTTGGATATTTTCGCTGCCTTGGGGGGGTATTGGATGATTTGACTGATTTTGACTGATTTTGGATATTTTCGCTGCCTTGGGGGGGTATTGGATGATTTGACTGATTTTGAGTGATTTTGGATATTTTCGCTGCCTTGGGGGGGTATTGGATGATTTGACTGATTTTGAGTGAGTTTGGATATTTTCGTTGCCTTGGGGGGTATTGGATATTTTCGCTGCCTTGGGGGGGTATTGGATGATTTGACTAATTTTGAGTGATTTTGGATATTTTCGCTGCCTTGGGGGGGTATTGGATGATTTGACTAATTTTGGATATTTTCGCTGCCTTGGGGGGGTATTGGAATATTTTCGCTGCCTTGGGGGGGTATTGGATGATTTGACTGATTTTGAGTGATTTAGGATATTTTCGCTGCCTTGGGGGGGTATTGGATATTTTCGCTGCCTTGGGGGGGTATTGGATGATTTGACTGATATTGAGTGATTTTGGATATTTTCGCTGCTTGGGGGGGTATTGGATGATTTGACTGATTTTGAGTGATTTTGGATATTTTCGCGCCTTGGGGGGTATTGGATGATTTGACTGATTTTGAGTGATTTTGGATATTTTCGCTGCCTTGGGGGGGTATTGGATATTTTCGCTGCCTTGGGGGGGTATTGGATGATTTGACTGATATTGAGTGATTTTTGATATTTTCGCTGCCTTGGGGGGGTATTGGATGATTTGACTGATTTTGAGTGATTTTGGATATTTTCGCTGCCTTGGGGGGTATTGGATATTTTCGCTGCCTTGGGGGGGTATTGGATGATTTGACTGATTTTGAGTGAGTTTGGATATTTTCGCTGCCTTGGGGGGGTATTGGATATTTTCGCTGCCTTGGGGGGATATTGGATGATTTGACTGATATTGAGTGATTTTGGATATTTTCGCTGCCTTGGGGGGGTATTGGATGATTTGACTGATTTTGAGTGATTTTGGATATTTTCGCTGCCTTGGGGGGTATTGGATGATTTGACTGATTTTGAGTGAGTTTGGATATTTTCGCTGCCTTGGGGGGGTATTGGATGATTTGACTGATATTGAGTGATTTTGGATATTTTCGCTGCCTTGGGGGGGTATTGGATGATTTGACTGATTTTGACTGATTTTGGATATTTTCGCTGCTTGGGGGGGTATTGGATGATTTGACTGATTTTGAGTGAGTTTGGATATTTTCGTTGCCTTGGGGGGGTATTGGATATTTTCGCTGCCTTGGGGGGGTATTGGATGATTTGACTAATTTTGAGTGATTTTGGATATTTTCGCTGCCTTGGGGGGGTATTGGATGATTTGACTGATTTTGGATATTTTCGCTGCCTTGGGGGGGTATTGG
>JAQIHN010000773.1:0-26583 GCA_027917425.1 Gastrophryne carolinensis
AGTGCTAATAGCCAGGAGCAGCCTTACACCCACATTTAGAGTGTGTTTGAGGAGAAATGGATAGAAAAAGAGGCCCAAACTTCAGAGACCTGCTAAAGCATCTACAGTGCACTGCAGGAATTGGAGGCCAGGTACATAGGACAGGCTTCAGGTGAACTCCTTGCTCTATAACTCCTTGCTGTCTTATTATTGCTATTACCTGGACCTCAAACCACTTACCTTTTTGGTGCTAAATGCCCAATTTCACAGTAGTGGGGAGCCTGGCTTTACTGTGGCAACCACTGACAATGATCATAAGTGATCAATTGGATGGCTGGATCAATTGGATCTGCGGCTGTAAACTGGAAACCGAACTTACAGGAAATTTTTTTTGGCTTATTTTAAACAGGAGAAATTGGACCTCTCAAACTAGGGCAGAGGGGCTCTTAAATATAACTGAGAGGCTCTCTAGATTTAAATGAAGCTCTACAAGTTTTTTTTACTATTTCCTCCATACACGCTGCAATGCTCCTCATCTTTCCTCAACGCACTACAATTTTTCAAGAAGTTTTATAGCTCCAGAAGCAGCATTAATTGCTTTCCTATCAAGAGCGGGATCCCAGCACTAAATTACTGGGAGATGTTGAAAGGAATGTGCTGTTTCTCGGTCGCCATACATCAAATTGTTTCCTTTTTTTTCAATAGAAAATGCCTCTGTGTCATTGTGTTAGATCATGCTCTAAACATTTCTTTTTTTTAATGTAAATTCCTTTCAGCCACGTCTTTCTATGTCCCACATTTTGACTTTATTTTCTCCAGCAGACTGAAGCAAATCCTAAACGTTGTTCGGTTTTTGCATAGGCAACATTGTGTTTTTGGACAGACAGGATCCTCTTAGTGAAATTTTCTGCCGTGCAGTCACCGTTGTTGTAGCAACAGATCACTGATTTGTGAATAAAGGGGATGTCAGGGTGGCAAGGTGAAGAATAGGCCATCTATCACCATTCTTCTACCCCTTTCCCTGCCCAAGCAAGTCGCTGAGAAGCCGGTTTTGGCTCTGGACCTCATTCATTAGCGGCAGATAATGCATTTTTCATGTCCCCTGAAAAGCAAATGATCTGCTCATACATGCTTAGAATAGTTCTGGATCGGCAACAAGTTTTACATAGCCCAAAAAGCCAATGGACAAAATATAAATATGCGAATAGTTCACTGGGACGCATTATACTTTGTAAAAAAGTTTGCCTCTAAGCTTTAAATCAACAAGATTAGCTAAGTATTATTACCCATGTTTCTGCACAAAAAGCAAAACCGACATGTCATAACAACGTTTTTGAAACATGTGTCTCATAAATTCAAATTGTAACAACTGCTTAGAAAATAACGTGCTGGGATTTTTTTACTGTTCTAAAGTTAAAAATGACAATATTAAAAGATGAGGAATAACATAGTTGGTTTATAAAATCCTTCAGAAAATTACTCATTCTAAATTTAATTTGGTTTGTCACTAAATTGCAAAAGAAAAGCTTGTCCCCTTAGTCTTTTCAGTTCAGGAAGCCATACAGGAAAATATTTAGGTATTCACACCAAAGACTAAACATTTTTTCAAGTCTAGGGGGTTAAACCGGCGAAATGATTTAGCCAAATGTTTCCAGTTGTTTATTAAATAATATTAAATAATAAAAATGCCCCTTCCTGTTACTGCTAGACCGGAGCCCCAGAAACAGGGGCTTCAAGCCTGAGTGTCCAGACACTTTCCCTGCAACTGTACCAACAATTATGCCCATGGCACACCTGGAAGGTCATCAGACACATGCCGAGGGGCATCTTGTTCCTCCACATGTCTCCAGCAGCTTCTGACTTGCTTGGTAAGCACTGGTCTGTTGTGCTCCATGGTGGTGTCTGCGTCATCCTGTTGTCAGCATCTGAGGAATCCCCGGGCAGTTTTTCTTCAGGGGGACACTGGTCCCTCAACCTTCATCTCTGGTTTCCCACTAGTGAACTAATGTGACCAATTTGGAAGAGGCTCTTATACTTTGGTAGTGTCAGCATTTACTTTTACAGATACACCACAGTCCTCGGCAGGACATGGACTGGTCGAATGGCGGTAGGAGTAACTAGAGTGCTAAACGACGGTATCTAATGGAGGATATCACAGGTGTTATGCTGATGGTCTGGCTCGCTCTGTAAATCCAGGGGGCCTAGAACAAGGATAAGTGGAAAAAACTCAGGAATATCTGCCTTAGCATTCTATACATGCCTACTGAGAGATCGTGACATATAGTATAGTTGTCTGAGACAGAACGGTGACACCTAGCTGGTTCTCTGGCTCTACAGGTGGCCAGTATAACGTGCTTAGTTTTCCAACAAATCAATATCAAATACCTGTAATGATTAGTTTACCAGGTAAGCCCACATTTTTAAAGAGGCCACAGATTTCAAGCAATATGGGAAAGAAAAAAGATTTCTCTGCTGCCAAAAAAGGATAAAATTATCCAGATTTAGAGAGCATTTTAATGGTGCTAAAAAAAGCTAAAATAATATTATAAAAGCAGCAAACTTTTTTTTCAAGCTCTGGAATCTTGCAAATCTCAAGGTGTAGGATCCTCCAGTGGCTTGCAACTGTGCATAAACCTATAGCAATCCCCTACCCAGTGTTCACAAACAGAAATGGATGCAGTGAGCCAAGACATACATAAAGGCTTATTTTCAAACAGCCCTCTTTATTGATGAGTGCCCTGCAACCCGGGATGATCCAGATGAATGGAGTTGATGAATGCTTGGTGGATGGCCATCATGTTTGACAAGGCTGCAATGTAAGCAAGGAAGGGGAGAAAGGCTCACTGATGGTGTAAAAATTACCATTGCTAAGTATATTGAGTTTCTGACGGACCATGGTACACAAGAAGAGCCATGCCTTCTATAGCAAAATCTTCATGCATGACAATGCACCATCTCATGCTGAAAAGAATACCCTTTAGTCATTGGCTGCTATGGGCATAAAAGGAGAGAAACTCATGACGTGGGCATCATCCTCCCCTGACCTCAACCCTATTGAGAATATTTGGAGTATCCTCCTAAATATATATGACAGAGAAAGAAATTTGATTCCAAAACTCATACATTCAATGTATGAAATAATTGTGAAGATAATATCAAAGAAGGGGTCCCCAAACCTCCTCCTTCTGTGTGGCTGTATGAATTTCTGCAAAACATGGCCTGTTAGAGGTCTTGACAGAGGGTTGGGGACCACTGACCTATACAACTTTAAAAGGACAGTTCAAATAAAATAGACTGAACTTTCTTCCCTGATCCCAGGCTTGAGCCCTCATAGCCCTCTGGGCTGCAGGGGTCAAGTTTTGAAGATATCTTTTCTGAAGTGGAATTGTGTCACCTACTATATGATTATCCACTGCTAATAGCATATCAGAGGTGGACACACAGTGTTCCCTTTAAGGTGCACAGGTTTGCGGCCGCACACCCCCGCCTGCGTCTCTACACAGCACCACCTGCTGTCCACACATGGGACAATCGCAGGGGCTCACACAAGCCAGTAGGAGGAGGGAGACTGCTAACTCAAAGCCAGCATTCTCCTTGCCCTCTGATCAAAGGGAGGGGCCGATAGTGATGGCGGGGCTGACGTGCGTCCTCATGGTGCCCATTGCAGGGTGTCTGGCTGGACGGCAGCTTCCCCTCCCCCTACTGGCTCATTGTGCAGCGTGTTGGGCTGTGTGTGGCAAGGTTGGGGGGAATCTAATTCATACGCCTGATTCAAGCTTCAGCACAACTTCCAGCTCCAATCCAACACCAGCAAGTGCAGCATCATCAGTGGACAGGTTACACCATGCCTCAGGTTTTAGTATGTATGTAATGCTGGAGGACACAGGTCATTTTTTCCTATGCCCCTCTTTTTCACATTCCCTTATTCTTTCACTGTTTTCCACATTCTCTCCATCTTTCTTTTCCCCTCATTCTCTGTCCCTCTTTCCCACTTTTACCCCATCTTTCCCTCTTTCCCACATTCCCTCCATCCTTCTCTCTTTCCCACATTCCCTCCATCTTTCTCTCTTTCCCACATTCCCTCCATCCTTCTCTCTTTCCCACATTCCCTCTATTCTTCTCTCTTTCCCACATTCCCTCCAACCTTCTCTCTTTCCCACATTCTCTCTATTCTTCTCTCTTTCCCACATTCCCTTCATGCTTCTCTCTTTTCCACATTCCCTCCATCCTTCTCTCTTTCCCACATTCCTTCCATGCTTCTCTCTTTCCCACATTCCCTCCATCCTTCTCTCTTTCCCCCATTCATTCCATCCTTCTCTCATTCCCTCCATCCTTCTCTCATTCCCTTCATCCTTCCCACTTTCCCTCCATCTTTCTCTCTTTCCCTCCATCTTTCTCTCTTTCCCACATTCCCTCCATGCTTCTCTCTTTCCCACATTGCCTCCATCCTTCTCTCTTTCCCACATTCCCTCCATCCTTCTCTCATCCCCTTCACCCTTCTCTCAATCCCTCCATCCTTCCGGCATTCCCTCCATCTTTCTCTCTTTCCCACAACCCCTCTATACTTCTCTATTTCCTACATTCTCTCCATCCTTCTCTCTTTCCTACATTCCCTTTATCCTTCTCTCTTACCCACATTCCCTCCATCTTCTCTCTTACCCAATATCCCTCCATCCTTCTCTCTGTCCCACATTCTCTCCATCTTTCCCTCTAGTGCTGGCTACCTCAGTTTGTGCTATGTTTCACAGTGCCATGCCTCCTGGAGATTCACCCTCCATCAGTTGGGTATAGCAAACTGCAGGGGCATGGGCTCTGCTTTAAGTATATCGATGGGGGGGGGGGGGGGCATTAGCATTAATAGTGCCTAGGGCAGCATGAACCTTAAATACAGATCTGGGCTCACACAGAATGTCACCATCCTGACCTACAGCAGCTCGCCATTTCCCTTTGTAGCTGGTGCATCAACCTGTCAAACATGAGGTGGGGGTGTGGGGACATTAACCCCTTAAAGGTCTGTTTCTATACTGTTTGGAGCATCTTGAGGAAAGTAGCATAGGCATGATTTGTGACAACCTACATTACATTTCAGTTACATAAAAAGGACCAAAACTCAACAGGCCCTAAAGCTCAAATTGTGGTGCCCTTGTAAAGTGGGCCAAGACACCAAGGTTGGGTTTGAGAAGCCCCACGGGTTCACCCAATATTCTTACCAGTCATCCCATGGTGCATGCATGGGATCTACTGCAGCTGTGCATGCTCATGCCAGCCATAGAACTGAATGGCTGGCCTGGATGAGTACTGCAGGAGGGCAGTGGCTTAACCCCTCTAATTAATTCAGAATGCCGCCTAAGACTAAAGACTAAACAAAAAAATGAAAGGGGGGAAAAAAATTATGAGGTTGTGCAAAATGTTCAACCTCCCTCAATCTCTATAAAGGGGCTCTAGACACCATTCACAAACTCCTTTAGAGATAAAATAAAGCTCTGAGCTAATTCAACAGGTCTCACTCTTTTGAACCCCGATTTTCCTGATCCAGCATCTGTCTCCAGCATTTGCTTTCACTACCTTGCTCTATTTTCCACATTTCCACCAGCTCCCCTCTGTTTCCACCTCCTGTTTTTATTTATCTCTTCTCGTTTTCCTCCTCTTTATTTTCCACCTCGCTTTTTTATGTCAGTTTTCCCTGCTCTATCAATCTTTCTTCTTTTATGTCACCTCCCTGTCTTTCCCCCATCCCAATCTGCTTTTCCTCTATCATTTCTTTTAATATTCTCTCTATTTCTGTTTAATTTCCCCTTACATTGTTGTTCCCCTAATTTCTCTCCATCTGTTACTTTATGTATAGTATGAAATTTGATGGAACCCCATCCTAAGATTTAGCACAGGGTCAAATTTAAAGCAGATGAAAACCCTTAGCACCTGGCCTCAGAGTTCAAAAGGCACTAGGGCATCTGCCTGTTACTTATCTTGAACTGCTGGCTCCATGGCACATGCTTGGGGCTATCAGGATTCCCCTGCGCCCCAGCACATTAATATTTATGGCAAAGAATGCTTATCACAGTAGGCCCACATATATGCAGTGGAATGGGCAGATTAAGTTGAGTACTATATATATATGCTGAACTGGTGGGTTTCACGTACAGGGGCATCCCAGTCTGAGATTCCCCTGTAAAGAAGAACATAACCGGGAGGGGTGAAAAATCCAGGTTTTTGTCTGCTTTAACCTGAGTCTGACCCTGTTCCCTGTGTTATTGATGGCAGTGAAGGTAGATCCAGCGTGATGTTAGTCACACCACTGGATTATACAGCTGTAGCCACCTTTACTCTTTCTCTTGGCTGAAAAGAATTGGTTATGTGAAACTAGTTGAGTGATCTTATCTGATTATTGTGTGGAAATTGGATATGTGCGAAAATGGGATAGGTTGCTATACAGTGCTGCAGACACCAGATGGAGCATGACATATAATAACTACAACAGACATATATGGCTTGATGCAGAGCCTCCCCGTTCACTTCTCCCGTGCGTTTTCCTGTTGGTTTTGGGCTTTGATCGGGTCAGGAAAGGGTGCTACGTTGATTTTAGTGTGCGTTTATGCACTCAGGTGTGCGCTCAGCCGCCTTTCCGATTGTCGGCTCGCACAAGGCTGTTTTCCGGGAAAACGGACGCCTCGTTCATTGTTCCGTTTTGTTCAGTGATGCAGAGCCTTGTTTTCCGATTGAAATCACCCTAATGAAACGGGGCCGCCGAGCCTTCACTTACGGCAAGTCAGAGCAGCCGTATTTGCACTCGGGCAATAATATGCAGTCCTCTGTTGGAGCACATCAGCAGCGTCAGCTCTGCGGTCTTGTCCTGCTGAGTATGGCAGAAACCAGGCTGCACCTATTTGAGCTCACCCGCCTTACTGGGTATGTGTATGAAACTTGTATTGGTTGCCCACCCTGTCTGACTTTGTTTTTTCCCTTAACACACTATTTGGTAATTTTTTTGTTAGTATATTTTTAGCCTAATTTTTTAACTTTAAATTAAATGGGTTAAGTGATCGAACCCTATTGAGTCATGTTCTTGCCCTCTTATGTAAGTAGTATTCCCCAGACTTTTTTAATGAGTGTACAGGTTGGATGTGCATGTAGGCTCATTACAAATGTCCTTTACTCCAACCCTACCCCGCTCACCTATTTGTCCCTCTTTCCTATTGTTGCAATGCACACCTTTTTTTATTTTTTTTTTTTGGTTTTGTTTTTTTTTGTTTTTGGGGGGGGGGACTCTGGCTATCCTTTGCTCTCCTGGCTGCTGACCCCAATCCTGCACCCATCTTCACAGGCAGAGGGGCCCTACAATACTGCCCCCAGGAGGACTCGCTCTGTGGTGGAGCGAGCCTTTGGTCTCTTGAAGATGAGGTTCCGTTGTCTTGATCAGACTGGGGGGGCACTACAATATACGCCTGCAAAGGTCATTAAACTAATCATGGCTTGTTCCGCTTTAAGAGAGGGAGTCTGCCATTTCTGAGTAAAGTCTCAGTAAAAAGGGTTTCACACAGTGGGGCATCCCGATCTGGGATTTCCAGGGGGAAGACCAGTGGCCGCTCTGGGTTTTGTTCTGCTTTATGTGAGGGAACCTGTGTTACTTTAACCCTTCTATTGCCTCTCCAACCGTTAAACGCCAGCCACGTAAAATTTACGTGCCTGACTTTCCCCATAAATAAAATAAAAAGTATAAAAAAATATCACTTACCTGACCCCTTGTTTGATTCATCCGGGTCTCCTCTTCAGCCAGAGGGGCTCCGATCGGCGATTGGGGGTCCTCCGGCTGCAGGGGAGGGCCCGGAATAGGGTGCCCCCCCCGTTTCAGCAGCCGCCGGCATTTGCCTGCAAAAAAAAAAAAAAAAAAAAAATGACATTTACTCACCTCCGCTCCCGCCGGCTCCCGCCGCCTCTCCTCTTCATGGGGGGGGGCTCCGATCACCCCCCCCGGGTCTTCCGTCTTCTGGAGGAGGGCATAACAGCCCTCCTCCCTTTACCTCCTTCGATGGCGGCCGCCATCTTGGATTCTGGCCCCGCCCCTCCGGGGGCGGGGCCGATGACGTCACCGCCGGGTGTCATCGGGGCACCCGGCAGTTCAGCCTTCAGATGCCGGTGACGGCTGGACAGAGGAGGAGGGAGGTAGGCGATCCTCCGATCGCCTGCCTCCCCCCTCCTCTGCCCAGCCGTCACTGACAGCAGATCGCCGCGGGACACAGGAAATGAAGATCGGAGGTGAGTAAAGTAAAAAAAGTTTTTATTTTTAATAAAGTCTTTAAAAAAAAAAGTGTCTTGTCTTTTTTTTTACTTTAACCCTTTGTGAACTGGTAAGGGGTCCATGTGACCCCTTATACCAGTTCACAGGGCTCGGGGGTCTGGCAAGTCACCTGCGCTAGCGGGTGGCTTGCCATTAACCCCTGGCCCCCCAAATTACCTGCCTCCCCAAAGCCCAGGGGGGGGCAGAAGAGCTGTGGCCCTAGGCTATGGCTGCTTGTAGCCGCAGGGCCAGGGGCCACTAAAGCTGGCCCCTGCGCCCTGTTCTACAAGCCCCCATAGCTGGTCACAGGCTGGTTACGCTGGGTAGGGGGGACCTCACGCCATTTTTTTTTGGGATTTTTAAGGGTTTTAACCCTTAAAAATCCAAAAAAAAAATGGGGTCCCCCTCCCTTCGAGGGGGGACCCTATGTCATTTTTTTTTTTAAATTAACCCTTTCTTACCTGTAACCCAGTAGGTATAAAAGGCTTCCAGCAGCAGCAGGAGAGCAGAAGCCTAAGTGATCAGCGTGGGACACATGGATGGATCGGAGGTAAGTATTAAAAAAAAATATTAAAAAACATTTATTTTTTTTTAATAAAAATATTTTTAAATAAGTGTGTCTGTGTGTTTTTTTTACTTTTAACCCTTTGTGAACTGGTAAGGGGTCCATGTGACCCCTTATACCAGTTCACAGGGCTCGGGGGTCTGGCAAGTCACCTGCGCTAGCGGGTGGCTTGCCATTAACCCCTGGCCCCCCAAATTACCTGCCTCCCCAAAGCCCAGGGGGGGGGCAGAAGAGCCGTGGCCCTAGGCTATGGCTGCTTGTAGCCGCAGGGCCAGGGGCCACTAAAGCTGGCCCCTGCGCCCTGTTCTACAAGCCCCCATAGCTGGTCACAGGCTGGTTACGCTGGGTAGGGGGGACCTCACGCCATTTTTTTTTTTGGATTTTTAAGGGTTTTAACCCTTAAAAATCCAAAAAAAAAATGGGGTCCCCCTCCCTTCGAGGGGGGACCCTATGTCATTTTTTTTTTTAAATTAACCCTTTCTTACCTGTAACCCAGTAGGTATAAAAGGCTTCCAGCAGCAGCAGGAGAGCAGAAGCCTAAGTGATCAGCGTGGGACACATGGATGGATCGGAGGTAAGTATTAAAAAAAAATATTAAAAAACATTTATTTTTTTTTAATAAAAATATTTTTAAATAAGTGTCTCTGTGTGTTTTTTTTTACTTTTAACCCTTTGTGAACTGGTAAGGGGTCCATGTGACCCCTTATACCAGTTCACAGGGCTCGGGGGTCTGGCAAGTCACCTGCGCTAGCGGGTGGCTTGCCATTAACCCCTGGCCCCCCAAATTACCTGCCTCCCCAAAGCCCAGGGGGGGGCAGAAGAGCCGTGGCCCTAGGCTATGACGGCTTGTAGCCGCAGGGCCAGGGGCCACTAAAGCTGGCCCCTGGCCCTGCGGCTACAAGCCGCCATAGCCTAGGGCCACAGGCTGGTTACGCTGGGTAGGGGGGACCTCACGCCATTTTTTTGGGGGATTTTTAAGGGTTTTAACCCTTAAAAATCCAAAAAAAAATGGGGTCCCCCTCCCTTCGAGGGGGGACCCTATGTCATTTTTTTTTTTAATTAACCCTTTCTTACCTGTAACCCAGTAGGTATAAAAGGCTTCCAGCAGCAGCAGGAGAGCAGAAGCCTAAGTGATCAGCGTGGGACACATGGATGGATCGGAGGTAAGTATTAAAAAAAAATATTAAAAAACATTTATTTTTTTTTAATAAAAATATTTTTAAATAAGTGTGTCTGTGTGTTTTTTTTACTTTGAACCCTTTGTGAACTGGTAAGGGGTCCATGTGACCCCTTATACCAGTTCACAGGGCTCGGGGGTCTGGCAAGTCACCTGCGCTAGCGGGTGGCTTGCCATTAACCCAGAGACCCCCCATTACCTGCCTCCCAAAAAAACCTTAAAATTCCCCGAAGAAATGGTGGACCCCCCCCCCCGTGAAGGGGGACCCCACACCAATTTTTTTTTATTTAACCCTTTATTATGTGGATAGTAGTTGTATTTTATTTGTAAATGTTATAAAGTGCTCTTTTCAGTTTATGGGATCACCTGGACAGGAACGGGGGGCTACCGATGCATATGTGGTATCATTGTAATCGGGAGAAATGGGGCTTTCACATGCAATATGGTTTTCTTTAATAAAATAAATGTTTTTGTTTAAAATAAAGGAGACAATTTAAAAAATATATATTTTTTTATTTTTTAATTTTTTAATTTTTTAAAAAATATTTAAAAAAGTAGAAAAAATACAAACAAGACATTTCATGTTAAAGCCTAAACTCTGCCACAAAAAGAAAATATGCAATTTTCTTGGAAATTCCTGCAAAAATCACAGTTAAACATCACGCAAAATGGTGAAAAATATCCTGTCAGGAGAGGGTGACAAAATCTCAAGTAGACTGGCAGTCAAAAGGTTACAGGTACCTATGCATGTTGGGTATTGTTCTGCTCGGGGGACCTTGCGCTTTCAGATTTAGCTTGTTTTTTCTTATTTGCATATTGATATTTTAAGAAAAGGTGTTTTTTATTCTGCTTTTTTATTCATTTTTAGGGAAACCCTGTGCAACCTAAGAATTCTTCGAGATATTACTTCCAGAAAGATGAGCCCACTACAACAAGCTGGGTACGCTTAGAAAGCTTAACATGTGTACTTTCAGGGAATATATGGTTTATGGGGGATATTCCAAATGTAAAGGGTTGTATTGGTAGAAAAAGCACAAGGTGCGCAATTTGTCTGCAGAGCTGAAAATCTGAAGTAAAACTACCGCTATGCGCATGCTTTACTTTGGGGTGTTTGGCAACTCTTTCCTTGACAGAACCTATGCATGTTGGGTATCGTTCTGTTCAGGGGATGTTACTTTTTCAGATTTTCTTTTTTTTTTTTTCTGGTTTGCATATAGGTTTTTTAGGAAAATGTGGCTTTGATTCTGCTTTTTTATCCTTTTTTTAGGGAAACTCTTTGCAACCAAAGAATCCACTGAGGGATTACTTTCAGAAAACTATGGCCACATCAACAAGCCTGGTACGCCTAGAAAGCCTGAGGTGTGTACTTCCAGAGAATATATAGTTTGTTGGGGGTATTTCAAATGTAAAGGGTTGTTTTTCTTGAAAAACTGCAAGGTGCGCATATTGCATAGCATAGTTGTATTTTATCTGAAAATCCCCTAAAGCGTTGTTTCAATTTGGGGGAGTCTCCTGGGCAGGAAAGGGTGTCTACCTATACATATGTGGTACCGCTGTAACCGGGAGAAATTGGGGTTTCACACGCAATAAGATTTTATTGACAAACTTACATTTTTTATTACAAAAAAACACTACAAATTGTAAAAAATAGTTTTTTTTTTATTTTTTTGCACAATTTTCACCCAAAAATATTGAGAATACACTTAGAAAATGACAAACAAGACATTTCATGTTAAAGCCCAGGCTCCGCTGAAAAAAACAATATATCACTTTCCTGGGAAATCTCTGGAAATCCCTTCAAAAATCACAGTTGAACATGGGGAGCGCAAAATAGGGCAAAATAATCTGGCAACAAAGGGTGACAAAATCTCAAGGTAGGCTGGCAGTTAAACGGTTAATAATAATGTAAAGGAGGTGGGTTATTCCATCCTAACCTGATTTGGTCATGATGTTTTAAAGCAGGCCAAAACCCATGTAACCCAGCCCTTTGGAGTGTGAAGAAATCCAGGGTTGGGTTACAGGCATCATGTCTCTGGGGCATTCCAATTTGGGATGTCCTGCACGTCACTGCGGGGGAACGTCAGAGCTATACCAGGAGCTATGCCATCTTTACACAGGAGCAGGACGACATCATCATGGATGTGAGTATGCGAGCGTGCGTTTATGTGCGCGCACACATTCCTTATAATAAAAAAAAAAACAAAGTGCAAGAATAGTCTGAAACAACTTAGTTTGTCACGTTACATACCAGCCCACCTTAGTTTAACACATGTACGCAGCTACAAACTAGCCTACATACAGATAGCAGAACTAGGGCAATGTGAGGCAGAAAGAAAACCAGGAAAGGCCAGGAAACTTGTTAATGTATTTTGTGGATTAATGGTGGGTCCTTGTATCTTTTTTTAACAGATGATGCTGCGGAATCGTTTTTTAAGAGTTTGGGCTTTTCATTAAATCACGCTGAAGGTCCGGTTTAAAAAGTGCCCCAAAAAAACACGCCCAACCAAACCATAAAAACAATGCTAAACTAATGTTGTTTATCATTCACAGATACTAGAAAACCACAGGCACAAGACCCCGAGGCCTAATGTTTTTTATTTTGCATTAAAATTTTAATTGTTTTTTAGTTTTGGCCAAAAAAAAAATAATATGAAATATCCAAATCCAAAAAAAAAAATAAAAACAACGTTTGAATTAAAAACAAATAAAAAGATTTGGTGTGTTGTCTTTCCTGCAAATGTACAATCACACAACATCGTCACACATTTACATGACACAAAAGGTTTAGATATGGGACAATAAATCAAAAACAATCAGAAAGAATTAAGGTATGCATTAATGGCAAGGAAAAAGGAACACAAAGGAGATTAAGGTATGCATTAATGGCAAGGAAAAAGGAACAACAAAAATTTAACAGAAATATATATATATATATATATATGTGTGACATTGGCAGTTGGTGCCATATGCATATTCCAATGGAGGTTTAGGGATGTGCGCTTGCGTGTAGCCAGATTGGCAACTGAAGAGCCATGGAGATGTAAGTATACTTGCTCAAACCACCAAAATGGAAGGTCAAATACGACGGAAACCAAGCAGGTACGTTCAAAAAGCCAGGAAAAATCAGGGAAAAACGGGCCGCTCGCGTGAACGTGAACGGGAGCCCCGATCAAATTGAAGGCACCCGAGAGAGCAAAAAAAGCTTTCCGAGTAAAGTGAAATTGACGGATCAGTTAGGGAGCCATTCCGACGGAGGCTCTGCATCACATTTGAGCCACGATTCAAACGGGAGCCCCGGACAATCGGAGGGTTTTAAGGGCAGTTCAGAGGAGGCTCTGCATCAGGCCCATAGGGCTGATTAAGAGCCGCCTCAAAACTGTGTCTTATTAGGCTTGTTTTGTGTATCTTACACTTTTTTCGTATGCGTATGAGCTTACGCATGATTCAGAGCCTCTATCGGAAGCCTTCCGCTTACTGTTCGTAGCTGCGTATGCCAATGAGAATGGCATTTTCTGCCTCTCGTTGCGTCCTCGACAGGACAAGGGTTACGTATATGTTACCCCGTAATCCTCGTATACTACAGTTTTTTAGCGTTTTCCAACGTAGCTTCCCACGAAGAATTTCCGTGTCCCGTTAGATTCTGCATGCAACTTTCTCCCAATATACGTCCAAACGGAATTTTCTAGGACATCTGCTGTGTTTGTTAGCATGTACGCATGCGCGCAGCTATTAACCCCATTCATTTGCCCGTCTCAACTATTCTCTCACTCACTTCTGCTTCCATGCTTACATTAACTCACTCGCGGTTCCACTTTAGATGTTCTCCCGTGCATAATGTTTACCTTAACTCACTCGCGGTTCCTGTTAACATGTTCTCTCGCTATTCATGCTTACCTTAACTCACTCGCGGTTCCTGTTAACATGTTCTCCCGTCCTTCATGCTTACCTTAACTCACTCGCGGTTCCTGTTAACATGTTCTCCCGGCCTTCATGCTTACCTTAACTCACTCACGGTTCCTGTTAACATGTTCTCCCGCTATTCATGCTTACCTTAACTCACTCGCGATTCCTGTTAACATGTTCTCCCGTCCTTCATGCTTACATTAACTCACTCGCAGTTCCTGTTAACATGTTCTCCCGCTATTCATGCTTACCTTAACTCACTTGAGGTTCCTGTTAACATGTTCTCCCGCTATTCATGCATACCTTAACTCACTCGCGGTTCCACTTTAGATGTTCTCCCATCCTTCATGCTTACCTAATGTTCTTCATGTTCTTAGTATTTTTTGTTTCCTTCTTGATTTCTTCTGGTGTTTGTTTTTTTTTTGCCCTGTGTTGATGTCTAAATAGTGTATAACTTAAACTTAAGTTTAACAGCATTTATTAGCTATGAATTTGTTTTTTAAAGTGGACCAACACCCTCTCGTGATCGGCCCGGGAATCTATAAGATTCCCGGACCGATCAGCCCCCCTGACTGCGGGGCACCCCGATCGGGGGTGCCCCGCTGTGTGAAACCCCCCAGAAACCCCCCGCCGCCTCCCACGCCTCCCTCTAGCAGGACGCGCACCCGTGCCGGCCGTTTGTGAATGGCCGGCGCGGGCGCGCGCCCTGTAAGAGTGACGCGCGGGAAGCGGCGGCGGGCGCGCTCTCTTGTTCGTCGCTGCCTCCCTCTTGTCCGTCGGCGGGGATTGGCAGCGGCGGTCACGTGGGAGCGAGGAGAGGTGAGTTTTTCGGGGTGCCCCGCAGTCAGGGGGCTGATCGGTCTGGCCAAAGTGGACTAAAACCCAGGATAGTCAAAATCCTGGGTGTTGGTCCACTTTAAAAGGTATTTTGCCTTGTGTGTGTTGGCAATTAAATGCAAATGTGTGTTGGCAACTAAATATTTATTAACATTTTTAAAACATATTAATTTTAAAATATGTAAACAAGTTAACAATATTAACCCTTTCGCTGCCAGCCTATCTGGAGATTTTGTCACCCTTGTTGCCAGACCACTTTGCACTATTTTGCACTCCACATGTTCAACTGTGATTTTTGAAGGGATTTCCAGGGATTTCCCAGGGAAATTAAATATTTTTTTTTTCAGCAGAGTCTGGGCTTTAACATGAAATGTCTTGTTTGTAATTTTTTAGGTGTATTCTCAATATTTTTGGGTAAAATATGTGAAAAAAAAATTAAAAAATCTATTTTTTATAATTTGTAGTGTTTTGTTGCAATAAAAAATGTAAGTTTGTCAATAAAATCTTATTGCGTGTAAAAGCCCAATTTCTTCAGGTTACAACGGTACCATATATGTATTTGTAGACACCCTTTCCTGCCCAGGAGACTCCCCCAAACTGAAAGAGCGCTTTAGGAGATTTTCAGATTAAATACAACTATGCTATGTGCTATGCGCACCTTTCAGTTTTTCAAGAAACCCCCCCCTTACATTTGAAATACCCCCCCATAAACTATATATTCTCTGGAAGTACATACCTCAAGCTTTCTAGGCGTACCAGGCTTATTGACATGGGTGCAGTTTTCTGGAAGTAATCCCTCAATTAATTATTTGGTTGCACAGGGTTTCCCTAAAAAAAAACAGAATCAAAGTCACATTTTCCTAAAAAAACAATATGCAAACAAGAAAAAACAAGTTAAATCTGAAAAGCAACATCCCCCGAACAGAACACTACCCAACATGCATAGCTACTGTCAAGAGAAGAGTTGCCAAACACCCCAAAGTAAAGCATGTGCGTAACGGTAATTTTACTTGAAAATTTCAGCTCTGCTGACAAAGTGCGCATCTTGCGCTTTTTCTACCAGAACAACCCTTTATATTTGGGATATCCCCCATAAACCATATTCCCTGAAAGTACACATGTTAAGCTTTCTAAGTGTACCCAGCTTCAAAGAATTATATGGTTGCACAGGGTTTCCCTAAAAATGTATAAAAAAGCAGAATTAAAAACACCTTTCCCTAAAATAGCAATATGCAAACAAGAAAAAACAAGCTAAGTCCGAAAGCGCAAGATCCCCAGAACAGAACAAAACCCAACATGCATAGCTACTTTAAACCCTTTTAATTGCCAGCCTACTTGAAATTTTGTCACCCTCTGTTGACAAGTCATTTTTCCCCATTTTGTGCCATGTTTAACCGTGATTTTTGCTGGAAATTCCAGGAAAATATATATATATATATATATATATATATATATATATATATATTTTTTTTTTGCAGCAGAGTTTAGGCTTTAACATGAAATGTCTTGTTTGTAATTTTTTACATTTTTTTTTATATTTTTGCGTAAAAAAACAAAAACATAAATAAAATAATATTTTTTAGACAATTGTCTCCTTTATTTTAAATAAAACATTTGTTTTATTAATGGAAACGATATTTCATGTGAAATCCCCATTTCTCCCGATTACAACGGTACCACATATGTATCGGTAGCCCCCCCATTTTTGCTCAGGAGACCCCCCAAACTGAAAAGAGCACTTTGTAACATTTACAAATAAAATACTACTTTCCACACTATAAACATAAGGGGCTAATTTAAAAAAAAAATTACATAGGGTCCCCCTCCTGGGGGGGGGGGGATTTTTTGGGAATTTTAAAGGTTAAAAACCCTTAAAATTCCCCCAAAAAATGACGTGGGGTCTTCCTTACCCATCAGGGCGTAGGAACAGGGCGAAGGGGCCAGTTTTGTTGGCCCCCTCGCCCTGCCGGCTACAAGCTCCGTGGGCCGGGCTCTTCTGCCCCCCCCCTGAGCTTTGGGAAGGCAGGTAATTGGGGGTGCCGGGGGTTAATGGCAAGTCGCCCGCTAGCCGCAAGTGACTTGCCAGCCCCAGCCTTGTAAACTGGTATAGGGGTCTCATGGATCCCTTACCAGTTCACAAGGGGTTATGTGTTAAAAAAAAACACACAGACACATGGAGAAAAAAAATATTTTATTTATATTTTATGTTAGGCTAACCCTAACTCTTAAAAATCCCCCAAAAAATGACATAGGGTCCCCCTTACCCATCATAACCAGCCCGGGACCAGCTATGGGGGCGTGTAGGAACAGGGTGCAGGGACCAGCTTTTGTGGCCCCCACCCTGCAGCCTACAAGCCCACAAACCCTGTGTGTGCTCTTCTGACCCCCCTAGGCTTTGGGGAGGCAGGTAATTGGGGGTGCCGGGGGTTATTGGCAAGTCACCCGCTAGCTGCAGGTGACTTGACAGCCCCCAGCCTTGTGAACTGGTATAAGGATCTCATGGATCCCTTACCAGTTCACAAAGGGTTAACAGTAAAAAAAACACACAGACACATAATTAAAAATGACTTTTATTCAAAAATAAAAACTTTTTTTTTTACTTTACTTACCTCCGATCGTCAGCTCCTGTGTCCCTCCAATGTGATGACAGATGCGATCATGCTGGCTACAGTAGCAGAGGAGCAGGCGATGATCTGATTGCCTGCCCCTCTGCTCCTGTGGCCAGCATGATCGCATCTGAATGAACAACAGCCAGGAGCCAGGACAACACCCGGTAAATGACCTCATAAGCCCCGCCCCAAAGGTGGAAAGATGGTGGTGCCTATTGGGATAGGAGGG
Source organism: Gastrophryne carolinensis (assembly GCA_027917425.1). Taxonomy (NCBI): domain Eukaryota; kingdom Metazoa; phylum Chordata; class Amphibia; order Anura; family Microhylidae; genus Gastrophryne; species Gastrophryne carolinensis. The sequence goes on from JAQIHN010000773.1 coordinate 17,575, forward strand.
GGGGAGGCCTGTCAGGCTCTCCACTGAAGCTGAAGACCCGGCAGGAGCAATCGAACACTGAGGTGAGTAAATGTCATTTTTATTTATCTATTTTTTTACAGGTAATTCCGGCGAGGGGGTGGCTATTCCGGGCCCTTCCTTGCACCCGGGGGGCCTGGGTGGGGGATTGAAGCCCCCCCGGATGAAGAGGTGACTCGGAAGGATCGAACAAGAGGTCAGGTGAGTGGTCAGGTCAGGTTTACTGTTACTGCAGCGGGGGGGGGGGGGAGTCAGGCACGTAGATTCTACATGCTTGGCACTTAAGTGGAGTGGAAGCGAGCACGTAGAATCTACGTGCTTGGCACTGAAAGGGTTAAACCAAGTGGCAGGCCCCAGGTTTCTAGTCTTCTGGTCCCTATGGAAGCAGCAAGCTCCTGGATGTCGCCCACCAGTCGATACACCGTCGCGGCCAGCTGTTGTAGTCTCTCCTGTGGTGTTCCTGTGTAAAGGAAGCAATAATTATTTTTTTGCTAATACATGTTTGCTAGCTGTGGAATGAAATATTATTAATGTTCCAGCAAAGGCATGAGGCCATAGTTCATTATGCTAATGTATTAGGCTAGGGATCAGGCCATAGGTCATTATGCTAAGGTATTAGGCTATGGATCAGGCCATAGGTCATTATGCTAAGGTATTCGGCTAGGGATCGGGCCATAGGTCATTATGCTAATGTATTAGGCTAGGGATCGGGCCATAGGTTATTATGCTAATGTATCAGGCTAGGGATCAGGCCATAGGTCATTATGCTAATGTATTAGGCTATGGATCAGGCCATAGGTCATTATGCTAAGGTATTAGCCTAAGGATCAGGCCATAGGTCATTATGCTAAAGTATTAGGCTAAAGTTGTGGGCGACCTGTGCTTGGGGTACCAGCATTCTCTCTGGGGCCTGCCACTGACTAGGATCTGAGGCTGTTGAGGAAGGAAAAATATGTTTACTTCTAATGTCAGATTAAGTCAAGGCAACATGTGTTTCATAATGTGTGTGTGACAACCCCTTCGCCATGCACCTCAGGGCATTCTTGTGGCCTCTCCAAAGCATGCTCTCTACCCGCTACATCGTCATCTAAAAGAATAGAAGCAGGGAATGAGTGTGTGCTGACAGTGGATGTACCTGTGTGTGCTTCAGTCAGACAAACATACCGGAGTGTTGTGGCTCCGGCATCTGGTACGACTCCCTGGCGAGCCTCTGTTGGAGGGGGAGGACCTTGGCCCTGGAGACACACCACCCTCACTAGGCCCAGATCTATCCCGCACTGGTCAGACTGCTCGCCTCTGGGTGGGTCTAATTATGTAATCCCAATCGCTCACTAGACGACTTTTGGATATCTTACAAGTAATAGTCATGTACTTACTTGGGAAATGTTGGGCAAAGAATTGCCTCACCTGGGGCCTCTTCCTTCTCTTTAGGTCCGACCAGTGTTGGATGATCTGGGTAAAGGTGAAGGTGGTGCCGCTGTTGCCTGTAATTTTGGCCACGATCTTCAGGACCAACGTCTTCTTCTGGAAATCATTCACCAGGTAGTACCTGGCCTCCATCATCATCTAAAAGATACAAGTGAAACACATTTGATTAATGAAAACATCATACAAATCACAATCACAGTTAGAGCAGGTTGCTAACTTGCAGTCCACATTACATTTCTAGCCTTCAGCTATCCTTCTAGATTCCATTTTGTTGTTGCGCACATGTGCTCACTAAGTTTTGGTTGGCATGGCGTTTAAATTCAAATTGTGCCCCCACTGTTTGTCCCTGTGCTGCCTAATCGCAAATGCATGCATTTCGCCTGCAAATCAACGGCCTGAACCCACACTTACGAGCATAATGGTATCTTGTTGCTCGCGGGTGCCATCTTGATTGCCTGGATCATCAGATATGTTGCGCCCCAGCGGTTTCCGGCGTGGAACATTGAGTGGACACTTTACCGAGCCACAAACCATGGCGTTGGCAAGTGGGGTTTCTGAGCACTTTCATGAACTGTATGGGAGAATGTCTAAAGCCACCAGCAAAATGCAAAAAGAAGAAATCTGGGAGGAGATCACCAGACAGGTCAATTGTGCGGGTACGGAGAAGAAAGATGTGGAGCTGATCCAGCGGAAGTTCTCGGACCTTAAATATGCTGTGAAACAAAAGAGGAATTAGCACAGGAAGCACGGGTACATATGTTTGTTGGAGTTGTGCTGGTTGTTGTTGTGTGAAACCTTGTAAGTAATGTGTATTCTCTTTTGTCAAGGTTGCAAACAGGCGGAGGATTCCCCACCGATTTACAATACACTGCAGCAGAGGAGTTGGTGCTCGCACTTATCAACCCCTCGGCACTACAGGGTTTATCCGGGGCATTCGACACTGACACCAATATTATGTCTGAAGGTTAGTAATTTTCGGCTTTTTTTTTTACTTTGCCTTGAATAAATGTAATTTAAATGCCTAACTCCACACAGGGCCGGAGCTATGGTGGAGGAGGGGTGGGGGAGTGGTGTCCAGGTTCCAAGGGTGCAGCAGTTCAGGGGCATTAAAAACATGTTGTTGGTAACCGGTGTGGGAGTTGCTTTGTAATACTTTGACCCGGGTGCAATAAAGCCTACCTACTCCTTTGGGTACCAAGAGATGTTTGTGTTTTAACATGCCTTTGAACTTCTATTCCAGCTCCTCAAGATTCTGCTGCGAGTGTGGAAGCCTCCACCTGTTTGCCCCCTGCAACAACGTCCTGCCTGCCTAGGCCACAGGAACAGCTGGATCTGGTAAGTGTACTGTGCTGTAACTGTTGATGCATGTGAATGCAGATGACTAGTTGCCCCTATATATATTTCATCAACTATATCAAATTATTTTTTGGTCCCAGCGGAATCCACCCATAATGGATGCTATCCACCATATGGAGGGGGAGGACAACCTGATTCTGCTAACACCAAGCCCAACCATGCCACATAATCTGCCACTGCCCCTGCACCCGCCAGAAACAAATCCTCTGCAGCAGATTCAAGCACGGCCTCTACTGGAAGGCCATCATGGCCAGCAGCAAGAGACCGAACCAATAGTCCCCAATGCTAGGCCTGCTGCAGAGGATTTGCCTACTACTTCTGCTCCTGTTGCTAGGCCTAGACTGCCACCATCTGCACGCGCCCAAACCCAGGGAAGTGGAAGACGCATTCAGCCACGTCGCCATGTTACCCAGGGGAGGCGCGTGCAGATACTGGAGACAGCATGGCGCAATGACAGCCGCTACTTTAGGCAAGTAAACCAAAGAGCAAAAGAGCACCTGTCAGGCCAAATAGAGATCCTCAATACAAACTTTAGCACCATGCTTGAAGAAATGAGGACTAGCAACAGGCAGATGCTGGAACAGTGGTAGATTATGAATGCCACACATGCACAGGTGTTGGCCATCCTCCAAGGCCAACACCAGCCTTATTATGGTCAGCATCCATATTCATAATTTGCATTGGATTTGCTCCACATCTTTCCTCTCCATCCCCACACTATTGACCTGTCTGGTGATCATCACTCATATTTGTATTTGTGCCTTTGCAGCTGTCTTTAGAATGTCGCCCATACAGTTCATGATAGTGCTCAGAAACCCCACTTTCCAATGCCATAGTTTGTGGCTCAGTAAAACGCCCACTCAAACTCCCACGCAGCAGGTTTGGCCCTAATGAGATACTGGCTGCCTGTTCCTGGTTGGGTGGAATAGTTGGTGAGATTCTTGCCTGACTAACATCCCAACTTTTGCTGGAAAAGGATGTTGGTGGACTTGCTTGGGGGCTGGGTGTCATAGGCTTGGCATAACTATTACTTGCAGCCGTGGAGTTGGCCGATGACTCAGGGCTGGCTACATTGTAATGCTAAAATGGGCCTCGAGCAGGAGAGCGTGTTGTTGTGGCCCTATGTATTCCTGCCCTACTGTTTGCCTTGCCCTTAAAACTAGTGCTCCCTATAGTTCTGGATGTGGGTGGACGGGGAGCATCCTGCCTGGAGGAAGTATCCTTGCCCATCCCTGAACTGACAAATCAAAATTGGACTGGAGAGTGGCCCAATGTATCCTTACTTTGGCTAATGGATGTCCTCTTAGCCTGCGACGGCCCTTCCCCACCTAATTTTACCAATGTCAGCTAAAATGTATGCATTTAAATATTCATGTTCTGGGTCAATTTGACCCATTTATATTCTATTTGATTCCCAAAAGATGATTTTGTGAAAATAAAATAATTGGAAAAAAATGCATTACGCTCCAATGTGTTAAAAAATATTTTAGTATAAATTATTTTTTTTTTAAGACCAAAAGAAAAATACAAATTTGAGCTACAAATACAACCATGATTTACACAAAACACAAAGAATATTAAGAAAAGAAAGTGTAAATAAAATGAGCCCAGACGGATTGGGCAGAAGCACTCTGTGTGCCATCATATATTTCTTCTGGTATGTCCGTGGTGCCTGTAGAGGGGGACACTTCCACATACCGGGGGACCTGCTGCTTGATGGAAAAATTGTGTAGCACACAGCACGCAATAATTATCTTTATGACTTTGTCAACTTCTAAGCAACATGATTGTTTAGCATGTCATCAAGGGAAAATAATATCTGTAGGTTGATACAGTGTTTTGCTAATAAAGTGAAGGCATACAGTGAAAGGCTCTAAAAATGATTAGTCCAAACTTACCCAAGAGCCACCCACCAGGCAGATTTCCAGACTCAAAACGGCCATACAAGCTGGAATTGCGCAGGATATAGGCGTCGTGGGTGGATCCCAGAAACCCTGCCATGACACTCATGAAGCTAAAGTCCGGGCCAACCACCGCTTGGACGTTGATGGAGTGGCCCATCTTTCTGTTCCTGTGAAAGCAGAAATACAGGTATTTTTTCCAAAATAGAAGTCAAATCATATAAAAACCTTATTGTTAAAGTGTGTTTGTACAAATTTGTATAGGTCATTACACTAACAACACAAACTAATATTTTGAATGTGGTTTAAAATTAATGTGTACATGGTAATTAAGGTCAACATTAAAATGATTCCTTCAGGTGTACATGGTAAGGACTAATTAAGATCAACATTAAAATGATTCTTTCAGGTGTACATGCTAATGACTAATTAAGGTCAACATTAAAATGATTCCTTCAGGTGTACATGCTAAGAAGTAATTAAGGTCAACATTAAAATGATTCCTTCAGGTGTACATGCTAAGGACTAATTAAGGTCTACATTAAATGGTTTTGTTAAGGACTACATGCTAAGGATGGATTTATAGATAAATGAAAACATACTGTGAATACATGATTTCAGACAATTCATAATGTTGACCTAAAACACTTACCTAAAATGATACTCATCTGCTGCTGGAGGGACCAAGGCAACATGGGTACAATCAATTGCACCCATGACGTTGGGCATGTCGGCACCTCAATTTGTGTGTAAAATCTTTTTTTTTTTAAAACAGACCTAAACCCTCCCATCACTAGAAAAGTCCTATGCTCTGCTTCTCTGCAAGTCACAGCTTTTTCCTGTCCCCTATCATATTGAGCTCTTTATAGAGGAACAAACCCCAGGATTTTCACTTAACTGGGCTTTGATCCTCCTGGTTTGGGCATCCCAATTTGGGGTGCCCCAATATGTGTTTCTTCTGGGATCAAAATTAAACGCACCTTTTCCTCTTACCAACTTTTCCAATTACCGGATAACGTTCCATTTACTGTAGAACTAAATGGTGCCCAGCTAAAGGTGTACCAGGAATGTGGAACTCAAGGTGGGTGTTGCTCCTCCTTAAAGTTGACCAAAACTGGAGATTTTGACAACCCTGGGTTTTGAACCACTTTTTTGAGGCAACCCAATTTACTGTAAAGGATGTATTTTTTAAAGCAGACCTAAACCCAGCCTCACTAGAAAAGTGAAAGAGGTGCAGCGAAAGGTCTGCTGCAGAGCAAAGATGTGGCCTGGGCTCATGGCAGAGATGAATAAGTTGGATGACCTGGAAGGTTTCATACAGTGGGCCACCCCAATTTGGTGGTAAACAAACCCCCCACCCCAAGAATCTTGGGAGTATTTTGACCATCCTCTGATGCTGGCACATAGTAGGCTTCTGTGATGAAGAACTATTTTAGTTAGTTAGCACACTTGGGGGGAGGGAGGGGGGTGGGAGGATCAGCCATGGGATCTAACAATGATACTTATTGTATTGTATCTCTACAGGAAACACATGTGAAGAAATACTACTCAAAGTTTCTACATAACAAGTTTCCAATGATGATCATCAGCCCCCCACAAAAATATGGGAGTAGCAATTTGTATCACCAAAATAGTTCCCTTTACTTTTATAGATATGGAGTCAAACGAGTCAAACAAGGATGGTCGATATATACTAGTAAAGGGTACAATAGGTGAGGTACTGATTTCCCAGGTCTTCTACTATTCCCCAAATAAAGGCCAGAAAAGAGACTTAGTACCAAAGCTAGAAGGAGTTCTCATCTGTGGGGGAGATACTAATCTTGCCCTAGATGTTACTCTAGACAAAACAGCCTCCCCAAATAGAGGGTATAGAGTGGCCCCCAAAGCAAGCCAATTTCTGGCCACTTGATGATCTGATCGACATGGCGCAAAAAAGCTCCAGTCAATAGAGATTACACATACTTGTCTCCTGCTCATTCTACTTACTCACATATTGACCATATATTTACCTTCTCTGGACTAATACCTAATTCAAAGAGATGTAGGATTATAGAGACAGGCTGGATAGCCCAGTTAATGTAGAAACATAAAGCCCATCCACACAGGAAACTCCTAACCCAGATAGAAAATCTGAGAGTGGAAATTAATTTAAACCTCACCAACAAAGCAGAGAGAGATCTTCAACGGAGTCGAGTTAGGTCTTATTCTTCTAACAATAAACCAGGAAAGATGTTAGTACAATGTCTCACACCAAGGGTTGGGATGAGGAGTATCCCGAAAAATAAAAAGACAGGATAGGAATCTCACCCAGGACCCAAAAGCCGTAGTAAGGGAATTCCAACATTTTATACAAAACTTTATACACCTAGGGAAGGTAAATGTGACAGAGATAGATACATGGTAAACATTTTCCAGGATTAAAAAAATCCCTGCGACATGTATGAAGAAGATGGTAGAGTTTTCACCGGAGGAAGTTCGGAGGGCAATTAGGGATATGAAGATAACATCAGCCCTTGGTCCGGATGGATTTTCAGGTTTTTATTATAGAAAATTTAGCCACATACTCATCTCACATCTCGTCGGCTGGTTTAACAGCATTAGAGGAGGGGGTCCCAATTCCTAGGGAGGAATTGCAGGCCAAAATTGCAGTCATACCTCACTAAATGTGACAGTTATTGACCAATTTCCTTGATTAATACAAACATAAAATTGATGACTGCGATTCTCGCCTCCAGGCTGAACCTTTCTTTGGGCAGAATTATTTATCCGGACCAGGTGGGACTTGTGCCTGGATGTCAGGGTCCAGATAAAGTTTGCAGAGCATATGACATTATCTCTCTCCTTCAAAAGAGTTGGAACGGAGCAAATTGTAAGCAAATGGGAATGCTGCTATCAGTTGACCTTCCAAAAGCAATCGACTCCCTTACCTGGGACTATCTTCAGAGGGTCGTAGAGGTGATGGGATTTGAAGATCTGTTTTGAGCCACGATCCAGAGTATATACCTCTGTATAAATACAGGAGAGATACCTATAGCCAGGGGAACGAGGCAGGGCTGTCCTTTATTAACCTGCTCTGTTCATTTTGGCTATAGAACCACTTAAAACGGGTAATGTGTGGACAGAGGGAGCATAAATGCACTCTCTTTGAGGCTGACCTGTTCCTATTCATCACCAAGCCCTTCAATTCCCTACCAGAGATTATGCGGATATTAAAGAGCTTCGAAAGCATATCGGGCTTGAGGTCTGACTTGAAGTCATCCGCACTTTCTGAATTTATATATAGATGTAACGAGCGTACTGCAAGCTAGTTGATTGGGCTCTGAAAGCAATAACATATTTAGGAGTAAAGTTAGTAGCAGACCAGGGGGAAAGTGTTCAAACAGAACTTTATGCCATTATATTTAAAACTACAAGAAGATATTACAATCTGGGAGACACAGCCACTAACGAGGCTAGAAAGGATCGCGCCCATAAAAATGGATATGGTCCCTAAAATGATGTATCTTTTTCGAAGCCTTGCCAATCAAGATTGAAAAAAGGAGTTGGACAAGTTCCAGAAGCTACATTTCGGGTTCATCTGGCAGGGCAAGAAAAGTTGGATCAGTAGTCAAGCTGCCTATGCCACAAAAAATGAGGGGGCATAGGCAGGCATATTACTACCAGTCAGTGAGAGACACACAGTTCCTAGCAATATTTGCTCAGGAAAATATTCCCGATGTGGGTGGAGATGGATCAGGGAGCCTCAGCAAGTCCGGTTATAACAGTAATGGGGAATCCTGGGGATTAGAAGGTGGGAGAGAGGTCCCTCACTTTGTCTCTGAACTTGTGGGGAAAATCATTTGAAATAGGGGCTTGATACCAAGACACTCCCTTTGCACTGATTTTGGGCAATCCAAAGTTTAGACCAGGACTGGGAGGGGTATTCAAATGATGGAGAGGTCAGGGTCTAAATAGAATTCCAAAATTCTATGACAAAAATGGTTTGGCAACCATGAAACAATTGAGGGAGCGATACCACATGCCGTCAGAGGAGGACTTTAGAGTGCTTCAAATCTTACGTTTCTTGAAGAAATGAGAGAGGGAATATCAAAAACTACCAGCACTATCACACATCGAAAATCACTGTAGTATTCATTGGGGGAAACCTGGGTTTTTTAACCTTGATCTACTCAGCTCTGCTTAGACCAACATCAAAATTTTCTTATATGGAAGCATGGGAAAAGATTTGGACCAAAAATACCCCAGGGAATGGTGGGAAGGAAACGTGGTTACCATGGGGAAGGGTTTAATTAATTCAAACATAGTG
>JAQIHN010000350.1:0-12500 GCA_027917425.1 Gastrophryne carolinensis
GCTCATAATACTAAATGAGACAAGTACTTCTGTATCTCATAATATTAAATGAGACAAGTACTTCTGTATCTCATAATACTAAATGGGACAAGTACTTCTGTATCTCATAATACTAAATGGGACAAGTACTTCTGCATCTCATAATACTAAATGAGACAAGTACTTCTGTATCTCATAATACTAAATGAGACAAGTACTTCTGTATCTCATAATACTAAATGAGACAAGTACTTCTGTATCTCATAATACTAAATGGGACAAGTACTTCTGTATCTAATAATACTAAATGAGACAAGTACTTCTGTATATCATAATACTAAATGGGACAAGTACTTCTGTATCTAATAATACTAAATGAGACAAGTACTTCTGTATCTCATAATACTAAAGGAGACAAGTACTTCTGTATCTCATAATACTAAATGAGACAAGTACTTCTGTATCTCATAATACTAAATAAGACAAGTACTTCTGTATATCATAATACTAAATGAGACAAGTACTTCTGTAGCTCATAATACTAAATGAGACAAGTACTTCTGTATCTCATAATATTAAATGAGACAAGTACTTCTGTATCTCATAATACTAAATGGGACAAGTACTTCTGTATCTAATAATACTAAATGAGACAAGTACTTCTGTATCTCATAATACTAAATGGGACAAGTACTTCTGTATCTAATAATACTAAATGAGACAAGTACTTCTGTATCTCATAATACTAAATGGGACAAGTACTTCTGTATCTCCTAATATTAAATGAGACAAGTACTTCTGTATCTCATAATACTAAAGGAGACAAGTACTTCTGTATCTCATAATACTAAATGAGACAAGTACTTCTGTATCTCATAATACTAAATAAGACAAGTACTTCTGTATCTCATAATACTAAATGAGACAAGTACTTCTGTATCTCATAATACTAAATGAGACAAGTACTTCTGTATATCATAATACTAAATTAGACAAGTACTTCTGTATCTCATAATACTAAATAAGACAAGTACTTCTGTATATCATAATAAAAAATGGGACAAGTACTTCTGTATCTCATAATACTAAATGAGACAAGTACTTCTGTATCTCATAATACTAAATGAGACAAGTACTTCTGTAGCTCATAATACTAAATGGGACAAGTACTTCTGTGGCTCATAATACTAAATGAGACAAGTACTTCTGTATCTCATAATACTAAATGGGACAAGTACTTCTGTATCTCATAATACTAAAGGAGACAAGTACTTCTGTATCTCATAATACTAAATAAGACAAGTACTTCTGTATCTCATAATACTAAAGGAGACAAGTACTTCTGTATCTCATAATACTAAATAAGACAAGTACTTCTGTATATCATAATACTAAATGGGACAAGTACTTCTGTATCTCATAATACTAAATAAGACAAGTACTTCTGTATCTCATAATACTAAATAAGACAAGTACTTCTGTATATCATAATACTAAATGAGACAAGTACTTCTGTATCTCATAATATTAAATGAGACAAGTACTTCTGTATCTCATAATACTAAATGAGACAAGTACTTCTGTATCTCATAATACTAAATAAGACAAGTACTTCTGTATATCATAATACTAAATGAGACAAGTACTTCTGTAGCTCATAATACTAAATGAGACAAATACTTCTGTATCTCATAATATTAAATGAGACAAGTACTTCTGTATCTCATAATACTAAATGGGACAAGTACTTCTGTATCTCATAATACTAAAAGAGACAAGTACTTCTGTATCTCATAATACTAAATAAGACAAGTACTTCTGTATATCATAATACTAAATGAGACAAATACTTCTGTATATCATAATACTAAATGAGACAAGTACTTCTGTATTGCATAATACTAAATGAGACAAGTACTTCTGTACTGCATAATACTAAATGAGACAAGTACTTCTGTATTGCATAATACTAAATTATACAAGTACTTCTGTATTGCATAATACTAAATTATACAAGTACTTCTGTATATATTAATACTAAATGAGACAAGTACTTCTGTAGCTCATAATACTAAATGGGACAAGTACTTCTGTATCTCATAATACTAAAGGAGACAAGTACTTCTGTATCTCATAATACTAAATAAGACAAGTACTTCTGTATTGCATAATACTAAATGAGACAAGTACTTCTGTATTGCATAATACTAAATGAGACAAGTACTTCTGTATTGCATAATACTAAATAAGACAAGTACTTCTGTATTGCATAATACTAAATAAGACAAGTACTTCTGTATTGCATAATACTAAATGAGACAAGTACTTCTGTATTGCATAATACTAAATGAGACAAGTTCTTCTGTATATCATAATACTAAATGAGACAAGTACTTCTGCATCTCATAATACTAATTGAGACAAGTACTTCTGTAGCTCATAATACTAAATGAGACAAGTACTTTTGTATCTCATAATACTAATTGAGACAAGTACTTCTGTAGCTCATAATACTAAATGAGACAAGTACTTCTGTAGCTCATAATACTAAATGAGACAAGTACTTCTGTAGCTCATAATACTAAATGGGACAAATACTTCTGTATCTCATAATAGTAAATGAGAGAATTACTTCTGTATCTCATATTACTAAATGAGGCAAGCACTTCTGTATCTCCTAATACTAAATGAGACAAGTACTTCTGTATCTAATAATACTAAATGAGACAAGTACTTCTGTATCTCATAATACTAAATGGGACAAGTACTTCTGTATCTAATAATACTAAATGAGACAAGTACTTCTGTATCTCATAATACTAAATGGGACAAGTACTTCTGTATCTCCTAATATTAAATGAGACAAGTACTTCTGTATCTCATAATACTAAAGGAGACAAGTACTTCTGTATCTCATAATACTAAATGAGACAAGTACTTCTGTATCTCATAATACTAAATAAGACAAGTACTTCTGTATATCATAATACTAAATGAGACAAGTACTTCTGTATATCATAATACTAAATTAGACAAGTACTTCTGTATCTCATAATACTAAATGAGACAAGTACTTCTGTAGCTCATAATACTAAATGGGACAAGTACTTCTGTGGCTCATAATACTAAATGAGACAAGTACTTCTGTATCTCATAATACTAAATGGGACAAGTACTTCTGTATCTCATAATACTAAAGGAGACAAGTACTTCTGTATCTCATAATACTAAATAAGACAAGTACTTCTGTATCTCATAATACTAAAGGAGACAAGTACTTCTGTATCTCATAATACTAAATAAGACAAGTACTTCTGTATATCATAATACTAAATGGGACAAGTACTTCTGTATCTCATAATACTAAATAAGACAAGTACTTCTGTATCTCATAATACTAAATAAGACAAGTACTTCTGTATATCATAATACTAAATGAGACAAGTACTTCTGTATCTCATAATATTAAATGAGACAAGTACTTCTGTATCTCATAATACTAAATGAGACAAGTACTTCTGTATCTCATAATACTAAATAAGACAAGTACTTCTGTATATCATAATACTAAATGAGACAAGTACTTCTGTAGCTCATAATACTAAATGAGACAAATACTTCTGTATCTCATAATATTAAATGAGACAAGTACTTCTGTATCTCATAATACTAAATGGGACAAGTACTTCTGTATCTCATAATACTAAAAGAGACAAGTACTTCTGTATCTCATAATACTAAATAAGACAAGTACTTCTGTATATCATAATACTAAATGAGACAAATACTTCTGTATATCATAATACTAAATGAGACAAGTACTTCTGTATTGCATAATACTAAATGAGACAAGTACTTCTGTACTGCATAATACTAAATGAGACAAGTACTTCTGTATTGCATAATACTAAATTATACAAGTACTTCTGTATTGCATAATACTAAATTATACAAGTACTTCTGTATATATTAATACTAAATGAGACAAGTACTTCTGTAGCTCATAATACTAAATGGGACAAGTACTTCTGTATCTCATAATACTAAAGGAGACAAGTACTTCTGTATCTCATAATACTAAATAAGACAAGTACTTCTGTATTGCATAATACTAAATGAGACAAGTACTTCTGTATTGCATAATACTAAATGAGACAAGTACTTCTGTATTGCATAATACTAAATAAGACAAGTACTTCTGTATTGCATAATACTAAATAAGACAAGTACTTCTGTATTGCATAATACTAAATGAGACAAGTACTTCTGTATTGCATAATACTAAATGAGACAAGTTCTTCTGTATATCATAATACTAAATGAGACAAGTACTTCTGCATCTCATAATACTAATTGAGACAAGTACTTCTGTAGCTCATAATACTAAATGAGACAAGTACTTTTGTATCTCATAATACTAATTGAGACAAGTACTTCTGTAGCTCATAATACTAAATGAGACAAGTACTTCTGTAGCTCATAATACTAAATGAGACAAGTACTTCTGTAGCTCATAATACTAAATGGGACAAATACTTCTGTATCTCATAATAGTAAATGAGAGAATTACTTCTGTATCTCATATTACTAAATGAGGCAAGCACTTCTGTATCTCCTAATACTAAATGAGACAAGTACTTCTGTATCTAATAATACTAAATGAGACAAGTACTTCTGTATCTCATAATACTAAATGGGACAAGTACTTCTGTATCTAATAATACTAAATGAGACAAGTACTTCTGTATCTCATAATACTAAATGGGACAAGTACTTCTGTATCTCCTAATATTAAATGAGACAAGTACTTCTGTATCTCATAATACTAAAGGAGACAAGTACTTCTGTATCTCATAATACTAAATGAGACAAGTACTTCTGTATCTCATAATACTAAATAAGACAAGTACTTCTGTATATCATAATACTAAATGAGACAAGTACTTCTGTATATCATAATACTAAATTAGACAAGTACTTCTGTATCTCATAATACTAAATAAGACAAGTACTTCTGTATATCATAATAAAAAATGGGACAAGTACTTCTGTATCTCATAATACTAAATGAGACAAGTACTTCTGTATCTCATAATACTAAATAAGACAAGTACTTCTGTATATCATTATACTAAATGAGACAAGTACTTCTGTAGCTCATAATACTAAATGGGACAAGTACTTCTGTGGCTCATAATACTAAATGAGACAAGTACTTCTGTATCTCATAATACTAAATGGGACAAGTACTTCTGTATCTCATAATACTAAAGGAGACAAGTACTTCTGTATCTCATAATACTAAATAAGACAAGTACTTCTGTATATCATAATACTAAATGGGACAAGTACTTCTGTATCTCATAATACTAAATGGGACAAGTACTTCTGTATCTCATAATACTAAAGGAGACAAGTACTTCTGTATCTCATAATACTAAATAAGACAAGTACTTCTGTATATCATAATACTAAATGGGACAAGTACTTCTGTATCTCATAATACTAAATGGGACAAGTACTTCTGTATCTCATAATACTAAAGGAGACAAGTACTTCTGTATCTCATAATACTAAATAAGACAAGTACTTCTGTATATCATAATACTAAATGGGACAAGTACTTCTGTATCTCATAATACTAAATAAGACAAGTACTTCTGTATCTCATAATACTAAATAAGACAAGTACTTCTGTATATCATAATACTAAATGAGACAAGTACTTCTGTATCTCATAATATTAAATGAGACAAGTACTTCTGTATCTCATAATACTAAATGAGACAAGTACTTCTGTATCTCATAATACTAAATAAGACAAGTACTTCTGTATATCATAATACTAAATGAGACAAGTACTTCTGTATCTCATAATACTAAATGGGACAAGTACTTCTGTATCTCATAATACTAAAAGAGACAAGTACTTCTGTATCTCATAATACTAAATGAGACAAGTACTTCTGTATCTCATAATACTAAATAAGACAAGTACTTCTGTATATCATAATACTAAATGAGACAAATACTTCTGTATATCATAATACTAAATGAGACAAGTACTTCTGTATTGCATAATACTAAATGAGACAAGTACTTCTGTACTGCATAATACTAAATGAGACAAGTACTTCTGTATTGCATAATACTAAATGATACAAGTACTTCTGTATATATTAATACTAAATGAGACAAGTACTTCTGTAGCTCATAATACTAAATGAGACAAGTACTTCTGTATCTCATAATACTAAATGGGACAAGTACTTCTGTATCTCATAATACTAAAGGAGACAAGTACTTCTGTATCTCATAATACTAAATAAGACAAGTACTTCTGTATTGCATAATACTAAATGAGACAAGTACTTCTGTATTGCATAATACTAAATGAGACAAGTACTTCTGTATTGCATAATACTAAATAAGACAAGTACTTCTGTATTGCATAATACTAAATAAGACAAGTACTTCTGTATTGCATAATACTAAATGAGACAAGTACTTCTGTATTGCATAATACTAAATGAGACAAGTTCTTCTGTATATCATAATACTAAATGAGACAGGTACTTCTGCATCTCATAATACTAATTGAGACAAGTACTTCTGTAGCTCATAATACTAAATGAGACAAGTACTTCTGTATCTCATAATACTAATTGAGACAAGTACTTCTGTAGCTCATAATACTAAATGAGACAAGTACTTCTGTAGCTCATAATACTAAATGAGACAAGTACTTCTGTAGCTCATAATACTAAATGGGACAAATACTTCTGTATCTCATAATAGTAAATGAGAGAATTACTTCTGTATCTCATAATACTAAATGAGGCAAGCACTTCTGTATCTCCTAATACTAAATGAGACAAGTACTTCTGTATCTCATAATACTAAATGCGACAAGTACTTCTGCATCTCATAATACTAAATGAGACAAGTACTTCTGTATATCATAATACTAAATGAGACAAGTACTTCTGTATCTCATAATACTAAATTAGACAAGTACTTCTGCATCTCATAATACTAAATGAGACAAGTACTTCTGTATCTCATAATACTAAATGAGACAAGTACTTCTGTAGCTCCTAATACTAAATGAGACAAGTATTTCTGCATCTCATAATACTAAATGAGACAAGTACTTCTGTATCTCCTAATACTAAATGAGACAAGTACTTCTGCATCTCATAATACTAATTGAGACAAGTACTTCTGTAGCTCATAATACTAAATGAGACAAGTACTTCTGTATCTCATAATACTAAATGAGACAAGTACTTCTGTATCTCATAATACTAAAAGAGACAAGTACTTCTGTAGATCATAATACTAAATGAGACAAGTACTTCTGTAGATCATAATACTAAATGAGACAAGTACTTCTGTATCTCATCATACTAAATGCGACAAGTACTTCTGCATCTCATGATACTAAATGAGACAAGTACTTCTGTATATCATAATACTAAATGAGACAAGTACTTCTGTATCTCATAATACTAAATGAGACAAGTACTTCTGCATCTCATAATACTAAATGAGACAAGTACTTCTGTATCTCCTAATACTAATTGAGACAAGTACTTCTGTAGCTCATAATACTAAATGAGACAAGTACTTCTGTATCTCATAATACTAAATGAGACAAGTACTTCTGCATCTCATAATACTAATTGAGACAAGTACTTCTGTAGCTCATAATACTAAATGAGACAAGTACTTCTGTATCTCATAATACTAAATGCGACAAGTACTTCTGCATCTCATGATACTAAATGAGACAAGTACTTCTGTATATCATAATACTAAATGAGACAAGTACTTCTGCATCTCATAATACTAAATGAGACAAGTACTTCTGTATCTCCTAATACTAATTGAGACAAGTACTTCTGTAGCTCATAATACTAAATGAGACAAGTACTTCTGTATCTCATAATACTAAATGAGACAAGTACTTCTGCATCTCATAATACTAATTGAGACAAGTACTTCTGTAGCTCATAATACTAATTGAGACAAGTACTTCTGTAGCTCATAATACTAAATGAGACAAGTACTTCTGTATCTCATAATACTAAATGAGACAAGTACTTCTGCATCTCATAATACTAATTGAGACAAGTACTTCTGCATCTCATAATACTAATTGAGACAAGTACTTCTGTAGCTCATAATACTAAATGAGACAAGTACTTCTGTATATCATAATACTAAATGAGACAAGTACTTCTGTATCTAATAATACTAAATGAGACAAGTACTTCTGTATCTAATAATAATAAATGAGACAAGTACTTCTGTATCTAATAATACTATATGAGACAAGTACTTCTGTATCTCATAATACTAAATGGGACAAGTACTTCTGTATATAATAATACTAAATGAGACAAGTACTTCTGTATCTCATAATACTAAATGAGACAAGTACTTCTGTAGTTTATAATACTAAATGAGACAAGTACTTCTGTAGTTTATAATATTAAATGAGACAAGTACTTCTGTATTTCATAATACTAAATGAGACAAGTACTTCTGTATCTCATAATATTAAATGAGACAAGTACTTCTGTATTTCATAATACTAAATGAGACAAGTACTTCTGTAGCTCATAATACTAAATGAGACAAGTACTTCTGTATCTCATAATACTAAATGAGACAAGTACTTCTGTATTTCATAATACTAAATGAGACAAGTACTTCTGTATTGCATAATACTAAATGAGACAAGTACTTCTGTATTTCATAATACTAAATGAGACAAGTACTTCTGTATCTCTTAATACTAAACGAGACAAGTACTTCTGTAGCTCATAATACTAAATGAGACAAGTACTTCTGTAGCTCATAATACTAAATGAGACAAGTACTTCTGTAGCTCATACTACTAAATGAGACAAGTACTTCTGTATCTCATAATATTAAATGAGACAAGTACTTCTGTATTTCATAATACTAAATGAGACAAGTACTTCTGTATCTCCTAATACTAAATGAGACAAGTACTTCTGTATCTCATAATACTAAATGAGACAAGTACTTCTGTATCTCCTAATACTAAATGAGACAAGTACTTCTGTATTGCATAATACTAAATGAGACAAATACTTCTGTATCTCATAATACTAAATGAGACAAGTACTTCTGTAGCTCATAATACTAAATGAGACAAGTACTTCTGTAGCTCATAATACTAAATGAGACAAGTACTTCTGTATCTCATAATATTAAATGAGACAAGTACTTCTGTATTTCATAATACTAAATGAGACAAGTACTTCTGTAGCTCATAATACTAAATGAGACAAGTACTTCTGTATCTCATAATACTAAATGAGACAAGTACTTCTGTATTTCATAATACTAAATGAGACAAGTACTTCTGTATTGCATAATACTAAATGAGACAAGTACTTCTGTATTTCATAATACTAAATGAGACAAGTACTTCTGTATCTCTTAATACTAAACGAGACAAGTACTTCTGTAGCTCATAATACTAAATGAGACAAGTACTTCTGTAGCTCATAATACTAAATGAGACAAGTACTTCTGTATCTCATAATATTAAATGAGACAAGTACTTCTGTATTTCATAATACTAAATGAGACAAGTACTTCTGTATCTCCTAATACTAAATGAGACAAGTACTTCTGTATCTCATAATACTAAATGAGACAAGTACTTCTGTATCTCCTAATACTAAATGAGACAAGTACTTCTGTATTGCATAATACTAAATGAGACAAATACTTCTGTATCTCATAATACTAAATGAGACAAGTACTTCTGTAGCTCATAATACTAAATGAGACAAGTACTTCTGTAGCTCATAATACTAAATGAGACAAGTACTTCTGTATCTCATAATATTAAATGAGACAAGTACTTCTGTATTTCATAATACTAAATGAGACAAGTACTTCTGTATCTCCTAATACTAAATGAGACAAGTACTTCTGTATCTCATAATACTAAATGAGACAAGTACTTCTGTATCTCATAATATTAAATGAGACAAGTACTTCTGTATTTCATAATACTAAATGAGACAAGTACTTCTGTATCTCCTAATACTAAATGAGACAAGTACTTCTGTAGCTCATAATACTAAATGAGACAAGTACTTCTGTAGCTCATAATACTAAATGAGACAAGTACTTCTGTATCTCATAATTTTAAATGACACAAGTACTTCTGTATTTCATAATACTAAATGAGACAAGTACTTCTGTAGCTCATAATACTAAATGAGACAAGTACTTCTGCATCTCATAATACTAAATGAGACAAGTACTTCTGTATCTCTTAATACTAAAAGAGACAAGTACTTCTGTATCTCATAATACTAAATGAGACAAGTACTTCTGTATCTCTTAATACTAAACGGGACAAGTACTTCTGTATCTCTTAATACTAAATGAGACAAGTACTTCTGTATCTCTTAATACTAAATGAGACAAGTACTTCTGTAGCTCATAATACTAAATGAGACAAGTACTTCTGTATCTCTTAATACTAAACGGGACAAGTACTTCTGTATCTCTTAATACTAAATGAGACAAGTACTTCTGTATCTCTTAATACTAAATGAGACAAGTACTTCTGTAGCTCATAATACTAAATGAGACAAGTACTTCTGTATCTCTTAATACTAAATGAGACAAGTACTTCTGTATCTCTTAATACTAAACGGGACAAGTACTTCTGTATCTCTTAATACTAAATGAGACAAGTACTTCTGTATCTCTTAATACTAAATGAGACAAGTACTTCTGTAGCTCATAATACTAAATGAGACAAGTACTTCTGTATCTCTTAATACTAAATGAGACAAGTACTTCTGTAGCTCATAATACTAAATGAGACAAGTACTTCTGTATCTCATAATACTAAATGAGACAAGTACTTCTGTATCTCTTAATACTAAATGAGACAAGTACTTCTGTATCTCATAATACTAAATGAGACAAGTACTTCTGTATCTCTTAATACTAAACGAGACAAGTACTTCTGTAGATCATAATACTAAATGAGACAAGTACTTCTGTATCTCTTAATACTAAATGAGACAAGTACTTCTGTATCTCATAATAATAAATGAGACAAGTACTTCTGTATCTCATAATACTAAATGGGACAAGTACTTTTGTAGCTCATTATACTATATGAGACAAGTACTTCTGTATCTCATAATGCGACATATGACAAGTATTATATAAACAAGCTGAGAAACTTTGCCCGCAGCAGCGCTTCCATTTTATCTGACAGCGGCCACTAGGGGGAGCGCTCGCTTTAACAGAAAAAGGTATTTTATTCCTGAGCTATAATTGAGCGCCAGAGGATGGGGGCGTGAGTTAAATTGTGGGATTTTATCAGGGAATAATAAATATCTGCCATCATTCAGTTTGCTCTGTATCAGACTTTTTTTGTCATACTGACAGCGATGAGTAAACGGCGTCCGCAGCGGGCGCGCGCCATCACGGGAAGGAATAAAATATAAATGGCAGATAAGCAGTGACAGGGAGAGAGGACACTGGAGACGTTGGGAATGATAACAATCCCCCTGATCAGGAAATTTCACACACAGCGTTTTTTTCGTCCCGGCGCAATGAGGCTTTGGAGGGATCAGTATGGCGCCCGCCCAACTGACCAATGGGGGGCGACTCTCAGGAGCATCCCTTCCTTCCTTAGTGATTCTCATCGCTAGGTATGTTGTGAGAGAGCCAGATAAGTTAGCGATGTCGGATGTGGTCAGGGCATAGAAAGGTCGGCAACATGCAGCACAAGTCTGATATGGTTAGTACGTGGCAAGGTCAACCATATGGAGAACTTAGTCGGTCAAGACGTGGCCTTAGGTTGGCAGCAGGAGTGGTCTGAAAATGTGCAGGCAGCAGAGTGAAGATCGTAGTAGGGTTAGCAAAAAGGATCACAAAGTCGCAAGGTCGGCAACATGGAGCATAACAAGGAGGTGGTCAGGAAGTGGCAACATGGAGCACAACAAGGGGGTGGTCAGGACATGGCAGGGTCGGCAACATGGAGCACAACAAGGGGGTGGTCAGGACGTGGCAGGGTCGGCAACATAGAGCACAACAAGGGGGTGGTCAAGACGTGGCAATCTCGGCAACATGGAGCACAACAAGGAGGTGGTCAGGACGTGGAAAGGTTGGCAACATAGAGCACAATAAGTGGTCAGAATGTGGAAAGATCAGCAACATGGAGCACAACAAGGGGGTGGTCAGGACATGGTGAGGTCGGCAACATGGAGCACAACAAGTAGGTGGTCAGGACGTGGCAGGGTCGGCAACATAGAGCATAACAAGGGGGTGGCCAAGACGTGGCAATTTCAGCAACATGGAGCACAACAAGGAGGTGTTCAGGACATGGCAAAGTCTGCAACATGAAGCCTGACAAGGGGATGGTCAGGACGTAGCAAGGTCAGCAACATGGAGCAAAAAAAGAGGGTGGTCAGGACATGGCAGGGTCGGCAACATAGAGCACA
>JAQIHN010000350.1:17500-26427 GCA_027917425.1 Gastrophryne carolinensis
GAAACAGAGCCACCCGCTTAGACACACGTCTGACTGAGCCAGCAGACCCAAGGGACAACGATGAAGGTAAAAGACAGCCAGACAGCCTCCTGAATAGGCCCAAAAGGAACGTCCCACAAGGCCAATGGAATAAAAAATTTAAATCCCAACAGGGACCATAGAATTAAGTGGGGCACACAATGAGCAACCCCCGAAAGAAAGCTTAGCCGAGGGAAATAAGCAAAAGGCTTCTGCCGGAAGGCGGACTGGGTAGAACCTGACCCTTCAGAGTACCGAATTGGGGAGCCAACTCCAAGCCATGCTGTAATAACTCTAGAGCCCTGGGAACAGAGAATGCCCAACAGGGAAGAGACCTAGACTAACACCAATCCATATGGGTAAGGCATACCTCATAAGAATGGAAGAAGAAGAAGAGCGCTGCTCTCAGACTTCCATTAGTCACGAACACAGAGGAGAGAATCCCGTCTCCATAAGGATGGAAGAACCAGCAGTCAGGCCGGCTAGGCCAGAGACTGTAGATTGGAATGATGTAAAGGAGGCCCTGAGCGAAACAGGGCAGCACCTCTAGCAGAACGTACAGAACTACTACCCTAAGGTATCACGTCTGCGAATCCACACTCCACTAGGCCAACCAGGGGCCACCAGTATCAATGGTCCCCCTACCAGAGCGATTCTGCACAGAAACCCGCCTAGCAGGGGGAAGGGAGACAAGGCCTAAAGGCCAGAATGCCCCGTCATAAAAATACTAAATCCTCCTGACCACGGCCAGAGGAGCCAGAGACAGGGAAACGATTGGCAAGAGCTTGAAAAAGTGACGGTGCACCAAACAGATCCATACTGGTTGAACTCATAGTGATCCAAGAATTAGCACATCCTGTCACAGAGGGACCTCCACAGGAGCGAATACCAATGATAAACAGGCAACCTTATCTTCCACCCAGATCAGGAACATATACCTTCCTGGGGAACCCTCCTGTACTAGGTCCCACACAGATGATTAAGGTAGGCCACAGTCGTCAGACAGACCGAGCACCGCCCAACAGGCAGGCCTGGAAGAGGAGAAGACAGGCGAGATAGTGTCAGCTCGAAAACGCACTGTACTGATAGGTACAAGGACCTCCTAAAAGGCCCCATCCTCCCCACACCCGCATGGGATTACAGAAGAAAAACCTCCCCATCACCTGATAGGTTGCATCCACGGTGATCATCTGTGGAAGGGGCAAGAAAGGAACTGTCCCCAGACAGGTTCCTAGAGTAAATCCACTCCAAGAGGGACTCCTAACCCAGGGGAAGGATACACATGATCCCGCTCCAGGGATGCTGGGTCCCAGTCCAGTATTAAGAATAGATGTTGTAGAAAAAAACCCTGGTAGAGGAATATAAGGAACTTCATCTAAGGAAGTCACCAAACGGGCCCACCAACTGCATTCCTGCCTGGTGAAGGGACTGGAACAGCAAGTAGGGACTGAACCCACGCAACCAGATTGTCCACCTTATTGTAGAGGGAGGAAGATTCTCGCCTGAACCGAATCTAGATTCATCCCTAGGACTGGAGATACCAATCAAGAGGACAAGGAGGACTTGAGGTGAACGAACACCCATCCAAATGACTCCCAAGGGACGCCACCAGCCGAGTAGCTAACTCGACCTGACATAGAGATTGGGAAGCGAGAAAGACCACCTGGCAGGTCTCACGCGGACGCCCCTTGGTCTCATCAGAGACATAGCTTCCATTAGTACCTTGGTGAGCACTCTGGAGGCAGAAGAGAGGCCAGATGACAAGGCCACGGGTTAGCAGTGTTGGACATCCAACACAAACCAGAAGAGCCTCGGTGTCTAGAAGACACGGGGAAGTGAGCATAAGCATCCTTGATCTCCCCGGAAGGCAAGGACCCACTAGGCGCAAGGCGCTAATGGCCCATCCCAGATTATTCATGCAGAAACTGCCTGAATAGTAGAATTGCCGACAACCTGTGAAATCAGAAGGGCAGACTGACTCATCCTTTTGGGAGAATGTGAAGGGGTTGGTGTAGCGGCACCTGCTCCTGCCTGATAAGGGCAAAGGGCAAGTGACTTCCAACCCCGCAGGCCGTGTATGGCCTGCACCAGCATCTGAACATAGGCAGGGGACCAGGAGTACTCTGACAATCATGGGGGAGGCCGCACAGCAAACTTTATCCTGTATCCGGAGGAAACTACCTCCTGTATCCACCAGAAAGAGGCAAAATGCCTCCTGATAGGAGCAAGGTGCTGCAGTCATCCCCTCACCCAGGCGGGCGCCCCCTCATGCTTGAGGGGATTTGGTGGAAGATTTAGGTTTAACCCGCCGGAGGGCCCAGAGCGTTGTCTGTTGGTCGTGGGGCAGGGGTCTGCACTAAGACTCCGGGAGAACGCTATGGTATGGAGGGGGAGGGGTGTCCCTGTCCCGAGGGGGCCGAGACGGCCGCCTGCGCCGGGGTGACTTGCCCTTTTTTCCAAACAGGTCCAGACGGGCCCCAAACAGGTGATGCCCTTTAAAGGGGAACCTGGTAAGAGTCCTTTTAGCAGCATAGTCCGCATCCCACTCTCGCAGCCAGACCATGCGACGCATCGCCACCACAAGAGCGGAAGTCCTCGCACGCATTCTAATGGTGTCATCCACAGCTAAAAGGATAAATCTTACAAATACATCACAACTGGAGAGTGCATTAAACACATCCCAGGGAAGATCATCAGGGTGATGCTCAAGCATCTTTCTGATGAGGGTTTTGGCGGCCACTGCAGTGATGGCCGCGGCACAGACCGGGCGCAGCGCCGTTCCTGCAAAGGAAAAGGCATGTGAAGCCAGCTTATCCATGCGGCGGTTCTCGGCGTCCCGAAGGGTACTGTAAGCAGGAGCTGCAATAAAGGAGGGGTTAGGAACCCCAATGATCGGTGCGTCTACCACAGGGGGCGATGACCAACAATCAACCATCTCAGGGGGAAAAGGGTATTTCCAATCCCAGTCCCCTGGGGCCCCTGGAAGTTTACCGGGGTGTTCCCATTCCTCGAGTACGAGAGCATGGAAGTGAGCCTGCTCTAGGAATTCCAAGCGCGGTGGCGCTGTATGGAAACGCTCCCCTCTCGGCTGGGGAGCCGCGTTAGGGAGAGAGATAGACAGGGTCTTAAAGATCCTAATCAACAATCCAACGGTATCAAACTGGTTCCAGTCTTTGTGGTTAGAATCGTCATGACTCCTCGGCTCCTCATCGGATGAGCCCGAGTCAGAGAACAGTCCTCCTTCATCAGAAGTGGTGCAGGCACGCGGAACTCCTCCGATCCCTTAGCAGAGGCAGAAACAGGGGGTGTTGAGGACCGCTTCTTACCAGGGCCCGAGAGCTTTGTCAACCTCGTAATAGTCTGGTCAGCCGCGGGCAGTCTGGAAGACGCAGCCGGCTGCAACTCCCCACTCGTAAGCGACTCAGCAGAAGCGAGATTTAAGCCTGGGGGAATAGGAGTGTTGGGGCGATGAACAGCCCCTGGCGATCCTGGTTGCAGGACCAGTACTCGCTCGGCACAAGGTGCACAGACCTGTGTCCTGTCAGCACCAAAGCGGGGATAGCCACACGTTATACACCGCCAGTCTTGTCCCAGAGGGACCCCGGTCACATAATTCTGAGATGCCTCCATATGGTGATTATCAATGCAATATAAGTCGGTAGGGATTTATGCAATAGGCAACCCTGGATGTCCCAAAGACCCGCTAGGAATGTGGGAGAATGTTTTGTAAGCCCGCTACGAGTTATGTTAGGCCGGGAGAAGCCACCGGAGTCTTTAACGTCTGAAAGACAGAAGGGGAATAAGAGGTGCCAGGGCCATGTGCAGCAGAAGAATTACTAATGATGAAAATTACCCACGAGGGCACTTACTGACCAGGGGAGGAGAGGTACCGCCAACACGCGTGCGTGCGAAGAACCTTAGAGGGCGGGCCTGATCTGGGCGTGACGCGGAGCGCGCCAAGCCAGGTCCCCGCCTCCCCCAAAGAGCGCGAAGCTCTGAAGCAGCCCTTAAGGCCTGACAGGCCAAGCATATAGTATGCCAGTAAAGGCATCGGCTAGTGGATACTCGTAAAGTCTAAAGATGCCGCCACCATTCCGACGCCCGTGGGCGTGTACAAAAATTAGTGTCCTGCCCAAGTTGCAGTATAATAAGGCAGGACGTGCTGTACACGATTGCATAGTAAATTGAGAAAGGCCAAAAACAAACGGCGGCGGCCAGAATAGACGGAGCAAGCAGCGCGGCTCTGACACCTAGATGCCGGTCAGGGGCAAAAGTACGGCCATAAGCGTGACAATAGAGTACACTGAGACCGTCAACACACACACCCCCCCCCTTCTTTTACCCCGAATACGGGGGAAAGCGAGGGAGGATGGCGACCCTTTACACAGGGTCCACCTCTACACGGGGTACGGGGCAATAATGCGGGAGGGGCATCCCCTAGAGGCTCACCATCAGCCTAAAACGCCTACCCTATGGTGGGGGACTGCGGTGGAGCGTGGCTCCATAAGCACGCATGGTGCTGCCTACCTTCACCCGACCAGCGCAGCCCAGGCTGGGAGGCACATCACAGGGAGGACGGGTGGGAATAGTCCCGCAGGGCCGCAGGCTGTAATAGCCCCGCCCACCTGCGAGAGCGTGATACTTCATGTCTTCGCAGTCAGCACTGCAGAGAAATCTGGGGATTTGTGGGAGGTCCCCGGGTATATGAAGGGCCGGGAGGAGCCTGTTTTACATGTCTCTGCAGTGCACAGCGCCATCTGGCGGAGGATAACCCACGTGTAAGTATTATATATGGAGCAGGATGTACTGTATACTAAGAATATGAGCCTCACTATCCAATACATTTACATCAACATCTTCTATTAAACCGGACCTTCACCAGGATTTATTGAAAAGCCCAAACCCTTAAAAAACGATTCCCCAGCATCTAAAGTGAATATATTTTAAGTTTTTAGTCACTTACTTATTATTCTTTCCCCCACTGGGCTGCAACTCTGTTCAGGACTCTAGGATACGGGCGGCGCCATCTTGACTCAGAGGTATCACACTTACTGAGGAGAGTGGGATAAAGTGCAGGGGGGGGGCAGGGTTATAGCTGTGCTTTGCTCAGACAGAGCACAGCTGGGGTCAGGGAAAGGTCAGCAATCCCAGAATGCAGAGCGGCACAGTCAGAAGACACTTCCTGTTTGCAGGCTGCCTGATGTTCCATGAGCCGCCATCTTGGATGTTTAAAGGCTCATAACATGCAGTAGATGCAGCGAGGATGATTTTTAATGTGAGCAATCTGTATGTACAGGGGGGAAACATATAAGATAGGCTCTTATTCAGGGTGAAGGTCCGGATTAATGTGGGCAATCTGTATGTACAGGGTGTGGGAAACATATAAGATAGGCTCTTATTCAGGGTGAAGGTCCGGATTAATGTGAGCAATCTGTATGTACAGGGTGTGGGAAACATATAAGATAGGCTCTTATTCAGGGTGAGGGTCCGGATTAATGTGAGCAATCTGTATGTACAGGGTGTGGGAAACATATAAGATAGGCTCTTATTCAGAGTGAAGGTCCGGATTAATGTGGGCAATCTGTATGTACAGGGTGGGGGAAACATATAAGATGGGCTCTTATTCAGGTTGAGGGTCCGAATTAATGTGAGCAATCTGTATGTACACGGTGTGGGAAACATATAAGATAGGCTCTTATTCAGGGTGAGGGTCCGGATTAATGTGAGCAATCTGTATGTATACGGTGTGGGAAACATACAAGATAGGCTCTTATTCAGGGTGAAGGTCCGGATTAATGTGAGCAATCTGTATGTACAGGGTGTGGGAAACATATAAGATAGGTTCTTATTCAGGGTGATGGTCCGGATTAATGTGGGCAATCTGTATGTACAGGGTGTGGGAAACATATACGATAGGCTCTTATTCAGGGTGAAGGTCCGGATTAATGTGGGCAATCTGTATGTACAGGGTGTGGGAAACATATAAGATAGGCTCTTATTTACGGTGAGGGTCCGGATTAATGTGAGCAATCTGTATGTACAGGGTGTGAGAAACATATAAGATAGGCTCTTATTCAGGGGGAAGGTCCGGATTAATGTGGGCAATCTGTATGTACAGGGTGTGGGAAACATATAAGATAGGCTCTTATTCAGGGGGAAGGTCCGGATTAATGTGAGCAATCTCTATGTACAGGGTGTGGGAAACATATATGATAGGCTCTTATTCAGGGAGAGGGGCCGGATTAATGTGAGGAAACTGTATGTACAGGGTGTGGGAAACATATAAGATAGGCTCTTATTCAGGGTGAAGGTCCGGATTAATGTGAGCAATCTGTATGTACAGGGGGAAACATACAAGATAGGCTCTTATTCAGGGTGAGGGTCCGGATTAATGTGGGCAATCTGTATGTACAGGGTGTGGGAAACATATAAGATAGGCTCTTATTCAGGGTGAGGGCCTGGATTAATGTGAGCAATCTGTATGTACAGGGGGAAACATATAAGATAGGCTCTTATTCAGGGTGAGGGTCCGGATTAATGTGGGCAATCTGTATGTACAGGGTGTGGGAAATTTATAAGATAGGCTCTTATTCAGGGGGAAGGTCCGGATTAATGTGAGCAATCTGTATGTACAGGGTGTGGGAAACATATAAGATAGGCTCTTATTCAGGGTGAGGGTTCAGATTAATGTGGGCAATCTGTATGTACAGGGTGTGGGAAATTTATAAGATAGGCTCTTATTCAGGGGGAAGTTCCGGATTAATGTGAGCAATCTGTATGTACAGGGTGTGGGAAACATATAAGATAGGCTCTTATTCAGGGTGAGGGTCTGGATTAATGTGAGCAATCTGTATGTACAGGGTGTGGGAAACATATAAGATAGGCTCTTATTCAGGGTGAAGGTCGAGATTAATGTGGGCAATCTGTATGTACAGGGGGAAAACATACAAGATAGGCTCTTATTCAGGGTGAGGGTCCAGATTAATGTGAGCAATCTGTATGTACAGGGGGGGAAACATATAAGATAGGCTCTTATTCAGGGTGAAGGTCCGGATTAATGTGGGCAATCTGTATGTACAGGGGGGAAACATACAAGATAGGCTCTTATTCAGGGGGAAGGTCCGGATTAATGTGAGCAATCTGTATGTACAGGGTGTGGGAAACATATAAGATAGGCTCTTATTCAGGGTGAAGGTCCGCTTTAATTAATGTACAAGACACCATCATTAAAACTTTAAAATACATGTAAGGACATGACATAACACTAGAGGGCGCTGATGGCTCCAAATAATCTATTTGGAGCCAATACCCTATTTATCACATCCTAGTACAAATTCAAATTCCGTACATCTCCCTGCGCCCCCCCCCTCCCTCCTCCTCTAACCCAAAGTGCATATGTGCAATATAAAAGCTTTTTATACCATAAATATTAGAATATAATATGTAAACAAAATAATCCAAATGTGTAAAGGTGATGAAGCAATTCAATATGTGGCCACCGGAGCTTTCCCAGTCCCGGGTCCCATTCAGTTCCATTCAGTCTGATGAAGGTGTGAGGGGAAGCAGCAGGAGGTCTTTGTACCGGGGACTTGCTCTCAGAGCTTGGGGCTAGGCCGCAGGGGGTAGGGCGGCCCATTTATTCCCTGCTTGGTTTCAGAGCCTGGATGTCCAAGTGGTCAATTTGAAGCTGGCTGGCCACCGGAACTTTCCCAGTCACGGGTCCCATTCAGTACAATTCAGTCTGATGAAGATGTGAGGGGAAGCAGCAGGAGGTCTTTGTACCGGGGACTCGCTCTCAGAGCTTGGGGCTAGGCCGCAGGGCGGCCCAGTTATTCCCTGTTTGGTGTCGGAGCCTGGATGTCCAAGTGGCCCATTTAAAGCTGCCCGGCCACCGGAACTTTCCCAGTCACGGGTCCCATTCAGTACAATTCAGTCTGATGAAGATGTGAGGGGAAGCAGCAGGAGGTCTTTGTACCGGGGACTCGCTCTCAGAGCTTGGGGCTAGGCCGCAGGGCGGCCCAGTTATTCCCTGTTTGGTGTCAGAGACTGAATGTCCAAGTGGTCCATTTGAAGCTGTCCGGCCACCAGAACTTTCCCAGTCACGGGTTCCATTAAGTACAATTCAGTCTGATGAAGATGTGAGGGGAAGCAGCAGGAGGTCTTTGTACTGGGGATTTGCTCTCAGAGCTTGGGGCTAGATCGCAGGGCAGCCAGTTATTCCCTGTTTGGTGTCAGAGCCTGGATGTCCAAGTGGTCCGTTTGAAGCTGCCCGACCACTGGAACTTTCCCAGTCACGGGTCCCATTCAGTTCCATTCAGTCTGATGAAGGTGTGAGGGGAAGCAGCAGGAGGTCTTTGTAATTTGCTCTCAGAGCTTGGGGCTAGGCCAGGGCGGCCCAGTTATTCCCTGTTTGGTGTTGGAGACTTTGGTGTTGGAGACTGGACATGCTCAAGTGCGGGCTTCCTCTTTCTGCAAAGCTTTTGTTACAAGAGCATTTGTTAGAAGCTAAAGGGGGCCTGGGTGTAAAATATTTGCCCCTATATTAAGTCTAACATTGGTCCTGTTGTAGTAATAACAGTAATTACACTGAGCTGTTACCCCACCGAGGACAGACGACCAATGAGCAGCTTTCGCTTTGCGTCTTCTCTTACAATGTCACAAAGGACTCTACGGCCGATCCTCATTCATCAGCAGTAGACCAGGGAACTCATATGTTATAATTGGACGTCGCCTGCGCCGTGTCTGTGTATGTTCTCTTTTATCCAGGTCAAGGTGCTTCTGTAGTAATAAATCAAGGCAACGGCGTCTGGTTATGTGATATAAACTAGAAAGCAATTGGTGGAGGAAGGTGAAACGCAGAGCCCAGGATGTCGCTGTTTCCCTTCGGATGAGATGACCCGAGGAGTTCG